>JANHGN010016415.1:41489-78646 GCA_024605025.1 Megaceryle maxima
GCTTATAATAATTTTAAGGAGTAAAGAAAAAAAGGGAGAGGATAAATCTTATTTTTTTAAAAATTTTTTTTTTTTTTTTTTTTTTTTTTTTTTTTTTTTTTTTTTTTTCTTTTTTTTTTTTTTTAAGATCTCCTAGTTCATTCAGAACTTCTCTCCAGAGTAGTGGGTGTCTCACTCATCAGAGTCACAAACCAAATTGCTCTCTGTGCAATGAACAGAGACTTTATATCAATAAATAAATATATTTTTTCTAATAGCAACCAAAAATCAGACAACTGTGTATTCCTTTTTCTCTCTGGGATTTTCAGGTAGGTTTTTATTTTCTACTACTGCATTTTCTACTTCTCCTACTGCCTAACCTCCTTTTCTATATAGTATTGTTCATGTGTTTTGAAATATATTTATCATTGTTGACAGTGTGAGAGAAATCCAAGGCACTAGAAAGATCTGTTAGCAAAACTGTTTTCATTAAAGGTGTTTTGTGGGGTGAATTTTTTTTTTTTTTTTTTCTTTCTTGAATCCCTAATATGTATCTTTCCCCTGCTGCTCAGCACAGCTGGTACTGTTGCATTCTGCTGTTTCTCTGGAAGTTGCTTAGGTATCACCCAGAGATAGCTTGTAGGGTATTTTTTGTTAGAACGGCTAACACTGCATTGTCTCATAGAGGGGAAAAAATTGAATTATAGAAAGTTACAGAAATACTTGAAAATGAGTGTCTATGACACTTTTGAAAACACCAGCAACATGAAATTAGTTTAAACCGTGGCACAGTAATCTGCAGAGTGCTTAGGTTGGAGGATACATGCCATTTAAATAGAATTAACTTTTCTTTGTTCTCCTGTCGCTTCAAATATTCCTTATGCCTGTGCTTTTATTGGTAAATTACATTATCGGTTTAAGAATTTGTTGGTGACAAAAGGGAAAGTATTTTAGTCAGTAGAACTGCTAGGGCATAAATAATGTGTGCTCCTCTTTGATCAGAGAATGGCTTGCAACAGCCTCGCTGCCTCAGTGGAGCAGCACAATCTGTCTGCTGCATGATGGCATTGCCGGCAGCCAAATACTCCCGTTTTTGTTTTAATGGAAGAGTTCTTTCACATAGCTGGTTTTACATGATGGGAATGTGGTTGGAAATGCTTCCTGTTCCATTCACAAGCCCCAGGCTTTCCGTGCATTTCAGCTTCAAAAATGACAGCTGAAACCAATTAGGCAGAATTATGGGACAGCCAAGTCACATGGAGATTTATCATGACCAAGGAAGAGGAGGGAAAGAGAAGGTATTGCATGGGAAGTAGAAGTGACTAATTTAATTAGAAGAGAATGACAGTCGCGTTATTATTATGGAAAAGGGCTGGCAAATTTGAACTCATTTCATGTCACTGGCCTTGCCTTTGAAAGGAGACATCCTGCCCTTTGTCTGAACACATTTGTGCTTGGTAGCAGAGTCTGATTTCTGAGGGAGATAGCTGAGCAAAATAGTTGATGTTAAAGCAAAGCACAGAGCATATATGAGGACATTGGTAGCTTGTGGTTTATGTATCTTTTCATAATTGGAAAACCTTCTTTAAGGGGAGAAGAGAGGAGTCTTGAACCACCAATATTTGTCTCATTTTTTTTCTGTTTGCATAAACACTCTCTTCTAGAAGTAGGATGCAATGTAGATAAACCTTGCTTCAGCTGTATAAATATCAGCCTGGATTCTTTTCCCTTCAGCAGATGATTATATGCTGTATGCTCACAAACATAAACCTGCATGTGTCAACTAACATAAACCAGAGTCTTGCTGGTTTTAAAATCAATTAAATGACATTTACATTATTAAAGAGCCTAAGAAAAAAGACCATATACACTGCCGCAAATTAAAAGCTTTGTTGGATAAGAAACTTAATCTTTCCCTCGTTTCCATGTACCTGTAGGGGTTGTGATATTTGTCTCCATCACAGAGGGGAAAATATTTGAAATTCATTGATGTTTGGGTCAAAAATGGCCATTGGCTGGTGTGCTTCTACATGCAGTTTTAAAGCAGGAGAATGGCTGAATTAGCATAGCTAAGCAGGCATTTTCTATTCCCTGTCCTAGGAGGCACTGTGTAGGCTCTGTTCTAACCTGAACTTCTGCCATCTACCCCAGGAAGTATCAGGAGTTTCCTAGTGGAGGAGGTCTAGTTACTTGAGATAAGCACTGAGGAAAGGGTTTGTGTTTTAACTTACTGAGAGAAGGTAGCTCAAAGGCTTGACAGAACCTTCTCAAGGACATGTACCTGAGTTTACTAGAACCCCAAAATCAAGGCACAGCCCTGGAGCAGTGATGACCTGGCACGATTTAGTAAAATACAATTATTAGTAGAAATAACATACCACCGTTTGCCTCAGTTTTTTAGTTGTTTTGTTTTTAATTTAATCCAAAATGGCCAAGATATATTAAACCTGTAGCTTGAGGACCTTTATTGTAAATATTCAAGCCTTACAGCATGGTCTTGGAATTTGGAGAATGGGCAGCCTTTGTGCTGTAGGTGGCACTGACCTATTATTTTGAAAGTTGCCCCAGATTGGTCAAGTTATAGGCTTCAGAAAAATTGTCCTTTGTACTTAAGAACAGTGTCTTTGAAGGTTCTTCCTCTCCTCTCAACAACTTGGCTTTAGTCTTTCATTTCAAATATTGTAGACCTCCATCCCCGAAGGAAGTGAAATTGTTCCTGTGAGAGGCAGTAGTGGGAGGAGAGGTCAAATTGTTCACTTAAAGCATAACAGATTTTGCACAAAACATTGCTGTGTTAGTGAGGTGGCAAAGTCAAGTTCTTAAAATTAGAGGATGCCAAGATAAAGACTGCCTATGTAAACTACTTTTTTGCCATCCTTGTGGAAGAGCCTGTTGTGCAGCTCTACAGAGGACCGTGTGGTGCAGGCATGTGGTAGTTGTTGAAACTTCATTTTTTGTGATGTTGGAACTTGGGTATCTTCTGGGGTTCCTGCTTCATTCAAAATATCATTTCAAGACAAGGCAGGTAATACAGCTATACAGAACTCAGTTCCATCCCTGTTATATTGGGAATTGTCATCACAATTGCATATTGCTGTCACCACAATTCAGACCCGACTGACTTCTGCTATTCAGCACAAGATTCTCAGTCTGTCTTGCAAAAGCATTAAACACTCACAGCTGTAACTGAAATCAGTCAAAACACAGAAAGCAAAATTGGGCGAATACTCTGCAAAGTTAAAATCAAAGTGCTTTAAATAGAGTTGCCCCAAATAGTGATAATTAAGACTTTTGTTTGTTTGTTTCAGTTTTCTGCCTGTTAAAAGGAAATAATACCATTGCTATGAAATTATTTTATGTTTGTGAAGTGTGTGAGTAGTGTAACAAGTAGGGAAGTAAAGCCTGTGAGATTAATATTTCCACCTTAAAGTAGTAAATAAGCCAGCAACTGCATGAGAATAAAAAAAACAAAACAAAACAAAACCAACCAACCAAACAAAACCACAAACAAACAAAAAGCCAACCAAAAAAACCCAGTTAAAACATCACAGTTGTTCTGTAATCAAATACCTCCTATTCTGTTCAGTGTGCGTGTCTAGTCCTTCAGAGGGGAAAAAGGTATGTGATCATACTACACATTAAAAAAGTTACCATACGTTTATTGGGCAAAGAAATAAAAGACTGAATAAACCCCATTAATTCTGGATTTTACTAGCTTTTGAGTTCTTCTCTATGGAAACTTGATTTATATTTATTGGTTTTGTTTAGCTGTTACAAGCAGATGAGTACTAATACATTAGCTGTACATACTGGTGTGTGTAAACTGGTAGAGTGTTAAGAGCAGTAATTAATAGGATTTTAAATTGAAGCTAAATTTTTTTACATTCTGTAAGCATGGGATTACTTGTTATTTATGTGTGTTGGGGATTAACAGTATGGCTGATAGAGTTGTTAAAAGCTGTCTTGAAGTACAATTGGTTTAGTAAGGTCCATCTGGGATCAAGATGTGTGTCACAGATATTTGCAATTACTTGGAAGTCTCTGTACTGCATTCCCAGTGTATCCTTCTTCCCTGTGAGGTGTCATCACCCTCTGAGTCAGTGGAGAAGGGACTGTAAAAGGTGTGTTGGTTGGTTTGTTTCTTGTCTTCCTACCTCTCTTCAGTATAGTTTTATGTTAGTGCCAATATATAATTGTATCTTGAATTTTCCTTTAAGGTATATATTGTATTAGATCAAGGTGGTAACCACAACCATGACCCTAGTGTCAGAGTATGATATGCTGTCTGCACTTCGGAAAGCATGCTGCCTTCTACCTTTAAATACAACATGAAGAAGGAGATTCCATTCATCTATATGGTACCAATTTCATGGAATACCATTAGAAAATTTGCTCTCTGTTTTCTTTTTTAATGGTTTTCTGAAACTGCATTCAGGTTGTCTTTTTCAGTGTCAGTTGAGCACACAAGGACTGGAGAAGACATGTGCCTGCCAAAAGGGAAAAGAGGCTTAGAAATAGCTGTCCCTGCAGCACCATGAGCTTTTCTGGCTAGACTAATCTTTAATTCAATGTGCATTGAGTCCCTACCTCGGAAAAAGAAGAGCAGCTGATCTGCCTTTACAGCTACCTTTTTTTCCCGAGGAACAGTGTACTGTAACTTTATGTGTTGCTTTCGCAGTTAGTACCATATTGTTTAGTTTCTTTTATGAGAAAGACTCAAACTTAGTTTTATGAGGGCAAATTCTTCTAAGTTTTGAACACTTTCCATTTCTGTTTAGTGTCTGAATGAGGACTTGGTGGAGGTTTCTCTGTGTCTGTAGCAAGTCTGTGGGGAAAAAAAAAAAAAAACAAACCAGATGCCAAAAGACTGCTGCACAATTGAGTCTGTAAGGTTTCCAGGATTCTGCAGAAATTGCCGCTTATGTGGAATTTTAGGTAGATGTGAGCAATCAGTTTTTGAAGGAGAGAACTACTGATGCAGAAAGTTATACCAGGCTACCAGTTGTCCTGGTCCTTGGGGTAGGAAGGAGAATGTTGCATAACGCAAACAGGATCATTCTTGATGTTCATATATGGAGGAAATGCATCTGAAAATAACAGAAATATAAGTGGGAAAAAAATGGGTTTATCCTCACAATTCATTACAGGTATATTGGAAATAAAATTACTTACTGCTTTTCCCAGTGATGTGACTCTGAAGAGCTTATTCTTAGAAAGCTTTTGGTGAATAGAAAGGTGGAGTTTATGGGTTGCTAGGGCTTCAGGAGTGAGATCTTCCAAAGTAGCATTGGGTTTGTCTTCCTCTGGTCTGGTTTCTGTCAGCTGACTAGTTGCAAATCATAGCAATAGGTAGAAGGTGAAGGAGGCAGTAAGTTTCCCACCTGCCAGGTTATCTGTCACCCATAAAGGCAGGCAGACAACTGTGGGAAAATTATAATTCTCCTCCTCCAGGCAGCCCATGCGAGGGACTGTGCTGTGCTCAGGGGCTGTGATGGGTGCAGCTGAGGATGGGACAGCACTGCCCTTTTCATCCTCACAGGCTTTCCAAAGTAAAATTTCAAGCTTTTCTTTAAACCCTTCCCAGGCACTGCAGGTGTTATCACTGTGAAGAGATTTGTATTTAAGTTAAAACCAGAACATATTAACCACCAGCTTGGCACTTCTCTTCAATAACAGACAACCCATTAAAATGGAGGGAATCCCCCAAACTTCTTATTTGATACAAACCATCCCCTGTAGTAACGGTACTTTAGCTGATATTTTTGCTGGAGGCAGACTTTTGTGCTGGGGTTGGTACTCAAAACCTGTTAGTTTTTCCAAACAAATGACAAGGTTAGCTGATGAGTTTGTTCAGGTATGTTTCCTTAGTGTTGATAGAGTAAAACAAGACAGAACTAGGTAATGTAGTGATGCATACTGAAAGATGACTTTTTTGTCATGGTTTATTGACATACTTCCAGGAAACTAACTGGGAGAATGGAAGAGAAATAGGTACCTGAAGTGGCTAAAGGTTTTATAGAAACTAGGAATGAGTTTCTAAGCTAAACACAGGCATTATGCAAAATGCACTTCACTGACAGTAACTATTCACTGGTAGAGGCGTATTTTGTCATTGTCTTTGTAAATGCATTCACTAATGTGTTAACTATAAGTTTAAGTATTGCTTGCTGCAGCTTGTGTTTTAGAAGAAGCTCTGTTGTGTTGTATTTAGTGTGGTTGGGCTGTTTGAATGTTCACTC
Organism: Megaceryle maxima; assembly: GCA_024605025.1. Classification (NCBI taxonomy): domain Eukaryota; kingdom Metazoa; phylum Chordata; class Aves; order Coraciiformes; family Cerylidae; genus Megaceryle; species Megaceryle maxima. The sequence goes on from JANHGN010016415.1 coordinate 47,708, forward strand.
TCCCCTTGTGATACTCACGCTGTTCATTTTGGGACTCAAGCAATTTCCTGTAGCCAGGACACTCGTTGCCTTGAAGCTGGGTAAAAAATAATGAAAAAAAGGTGTGCTAGTGCACAACGTAATCAGCTAGTGCATCTTAAGCCATTGCAATGTTAATTCAACATGAACAATGTGTTTTCATAATTTATGATGTTGGAAGAGGAGGTTACACAGAATAGTTGGGGCTGGTATGAATTTTGTGTCTTAGAAGATGTGGACTTTCCTGTGTATCCATGTAAGTCTGCAAAAGAGCACTAGAGAATGGCTTCTGGACTCTGCTCCACGGAGAAATCATTCTTCTATGTCAAAGGCAGCTTTTGTCCAAAACTCTCACCTTGAAAACCATCTATATTTATTTGGGCTGTATGTGAGGCTGGTATTGCCAAGTAGGTTTTCAAGGAATGCTGGATGATTTTTACCAGATGTGTTCAGAAAACAGATGTGGAAGGCCATCAGTCTCTTGAGTTTTTGATGATTCATCTAGTGCATATTTTTGCTTTGTTCATTCTGAACACGATTCCAGAAGCTGAGTTGTGCAAGCAAATTAGAGAAGCAACATGCCACTTCACTGAAAGCCTGCTGCTGACTGGTAGGAAAGTGAAGAAATGCAAGAGAGAAAATCAGAGAAAATAGTGTTTCCATAGCAAAAGCAATAAATACTTATTAATTAAAAATAACATCTATACATTACAAGCCTGCTTATTTTCTGAAGAGATTTTATGGTGTATTTGCAGGGAATACAGGCAACTATGAAGTGAAAACTGAAAGTTTTATGTCTTCAGTGAAGCTATTTTCTAAAGTAACTGTAATTAATAGCTGTACATATGCATAATATATGCTTCTTTTTGAGCTGGAAAGTGTCATTCAGTACTCTGATATGCAGTGCTATTGAGATTTATTTTCTAAACCATTAAGCAATCTTAATATAGAGTTGCCATAAAATTACGTTTAAAACACAATGTTTTATTGTGAATAATGAGAGTAGCATTTGAGAGTCTCCCTTTAGGTTCTTCCTCATCCCTCCAGATATTACCTTTATGGTGTTGATATTGTCTTCACAAGGTATATATTCATACTGATCAAGTTACCAAGACTGTTAAATAAAATGGAGTATAAAAGAGTATAAAGGTATAAGGCCATTTGTGCACATGTGGCTGAAAAAGTCTCACTTTCCATCTTTTTTTCTGTCCACTCCTAAGTAGAAGGATATTTATTGCTGCAGTCATACAGATATTAATACACTTTTTTCCATCTGACTTTCTTTTAGCACACTGATTTATGTCAGTACATGGACAAACACCCTGGAGGGCTTCATCCAGAAAATGTGAAGGTAAGAGTCAAAAAGAGCACAAATTCAAGGCAAACACAGAATAGTAACTTTGTGTAAAATGTCATCTCATTTGTTTCATAGAAACTGATTGTTAGCTAAAGGGAAAATGATTGACTCAGGAACTGTATTTTTAAATATTTTTTTCTTTAAAAATAATTAAAAATGCAAGTATTTGAACATTCCCATAAAAGAACTTCTGAGTTCTTTTGATTTCTTCTAAAAATGATTCATAGCCAGAATATATGAGTAAACACTGTTCCAGGGTTGGTAACCACTCCCTCCATTCAAACATTTGCTCTTAAGACAAGACAATACTTCCCTAAAACCCCTGAGTAAACTTGCTTTAGGCTGTCAGTGCTAGCTCTTCAGTGAGGCAAGTCATTGTAGGTTCACAGAGTTTGAGGGAACTATAACAAATTACTTTAGCTGAATATACTGCTTTTTATGAGCATATAAAATCTTCCCTAATCTTTTTGCTTAGTTATTTTGATGAAGCATTTTCATAGCTGATCTCAGTTTTAAAAACATTTTTCCTTCTAAGGTAGATACTAAGGATCATCACACAGGAAGGAAGGAGTTTACTAGCAGGTTTTAATGGAAAGATAGATTGGTAGAGACTAGATCCAGTTACTTTCTGGGAAGTCAGCCAAAGGATTTTACCATCAAATGGAAGACAGTCAGACATGCAGAACGTGTTGTATGTGTATAGATCACCCAGATTATATTTGTTACAATTGTCTTGCACTTTGACATCAGTGCCATTGTCGTTGTACTTTGAAAGTGTTTAAATTTTCACTTTTCATATACTGAGAGTGTTATTCTAGTATTTAGTTTCTTGAAATTGCGAAGTTCATGGTAAAAAATTTCACTTTCCTGGAAAACTCGGAGTGCCTGTTTGGTTTAAGAAAAGAAAGTATTGTAAAAATGGGAAAGAATTTATTTTTTTTTTTCCCCACCCAATACTGGGTCATTGTGGTACACCAACTAGTTTTATGATGTTGATTGATTAATTTTCTGTGTTCTTTCACTGTACAGTGGCATCCACAACACATTAAGTTAGATGACAATGTCTACCATCAGAAAAAAAAAACCACAAACAAACAAAAACACCCAAAAAACCCCCCACCCTAAAACAAAACAAAAAAACCCCCAAAACCAAAACATACCACCAAACCCCCTCAAAAAATTTTAAAAATACATGATGTCTACGATGAAAAATAGCATCCTTGTAATGTGCAGCTGTCACTCAGACATTTTTCTGGCATGGACAAAGAAAGCCCATGGTTCTCCTCCCTGCTACAGCTTCAAAGTGCCTCTGTGAGTGTGGCACTTTGAAACAGCTGAAGATGGGTGATGTGGGACCTGCTTTTTGACCACTGTATCTTCTGAGCTTTCTTCAGTTCTCAGTTTCCTAAGCAGAGTTTCATGGGCTGAATGTGCTTGTTAAAACAATAGGTGTGTGTTTCTTTTCCCTATGTGGATACTTTTACATTTGTCTCTCTGAAGTTTGGGATAAGCTAAGACTGACTTTGAAAGTTCTTCGTGGTGCTTTAGGTTTGTAAGACTACTACAAGGCTGCAGATATCTAATACACAGTAGTCACGGTAGCTGTAATTATTCCCTGCCAAGAAGACATCATGATTCACATAACTATACTTCTAATATACATATCAGGGCCCAGTGAGCTTGTCTTTAGAGCAGGATAGGCATATGTGGATAATTAGGCTGGCTAATGCATCACTCCTCTCTGTCCTGAGATACCTGTCTTTTAAAACAGGCACTGCAGATGGAACCACAGCAGCAGCATTTCCCTTTGAAATTTTGCTGTATATATTCATGTGGCTGTCTTTGCCATCTAACAACAGTGTTCAGCAACAGTTCTAAAACTTACGGGCATGTTAGAAATATTTATTTGAGTAGACAAGTGTAGTGTCCTGATGTAGAGTCCTGATACACTACTGATTCAAGTTTTTAGAGTCCACATGGATTATTCATGAAAAGGAAACTTGGGGTGGGAAGGGGGGAACATTGGAAAGTTGGAGCAACTGAAACTACCCTTCTACCATGAGCAATCCCATTGGACAACTTCAATTCTTTACATTCTTTTTTTTTTTCCTGTTAAATAACATTAATGAAAATTGATTATATGTATTTAGTAGTATGTCTTGCCAGGCCAGCAGCAAAGGCTTGCCTGAATTCATAGCAGTAATTATTAAAACCTAGCATAATGATTTGAGTTCCTACCATCTTAAAACAAATCAGCCTGCCTGGGGTTTTCAGTGAAATACCTCTACTCATAGCTCTCAATGCTGAGTAAAAAATACCTACTTAGCCCAACAAAGTGATTACTTGAGCTGGGAGGACAGGAGTTGCAGAGATAAGGGAACCCAGCCATATATACTAACAACCCCCAGACCTTCACCAGCATGCAAAACTAAAAGCTTGAGCTCCTCTCTTCTTACAGACGAGATAAGATGGTTCCTACGTGGTATCTTAAAGCATTGTTGTGATGTACTTGGTTTGTCAACTTATGTAATTGTGGTTCTGAGACTTTGCCGCCTATTTTAGTTTTAGCTTCTGGACAGAGTTGTCTGTCTGGCTCTACAGATGACTTTTAAGGGTTGAGCTGAGCCAAGTTAATTAGTCTTCTCTTCCCTGACAGCCTCTTCTTGCTAGAGGTCCTTCAGGAATTTCACTTTTAGTCAGACTTTTAGACAGTGTTTGTTCAGAATCACTGCTTTTGTGATACCAAAATCCATTTAAAAAAACCCTTTCGGTTGAGCAATTAAATTCCAGTAGCAATAAATTAGTCTCAGCTTTCTGGGGCTAACCTATGGGATTAACCTATTGATGCTCTCCCAGTATGACAAAAGGTCCCCTGCTTTTTAATTCTGTTCTTGAGGAATGTATTGCCTACTGATGGATATTCCTTTCTGGCTTGTTGCCAATTATAAATACAAAACCACATCATTGCATATCTTTCTTTTTCCAAAGAATATTATACAGTAGTTCCCGTATGACAGTACGTTATAGGAATGCAGAAGCAGAGCCATTATTCATGTATATTTTGGTTTCTATAGGTCATCTTCAGCCTAATTATATTTCTAATTTTTCCCCATATTTCCAAGCTAAAGACAATGCTTGTTCCCTCAGGCTTACTTTTAGATGAAGAATTGTAAATAGAATTAAATCCAAATTACTTTGATGGACACATGTATTGCTGTCCCCTTGGGTGTTGTGTTTGACATTGCCTTTCTTTGTGGTTTTCTTTAGGCTATTTGCTGTCACTTAAATATTTTACATAAAGAGTAAGAAGAATATTGTAAGTATGTGAAAGTATAAAGAAGAATGTCTCAATTGGCAGTTCTAGGAATCTTGGGACAGTATATTTAAGCAAACTAAAAATACTGCTTCCTAAAGTATTAGGTTTAGCATTTTTAGTGGAACATATGTATCCACACAAAGTGATTTCAGAATTTTGTAATTCATGTGTGAAGGCACAGGTCTTACAGATAACATCAGGGTGTTAAACCCTTTAAAGAATTTGTATGTGAAGTGGAGATGCTTTGTTTATCCTTGAAAATGTTAAAACAAGTATCCTGGTGACATAAATGGGGTTAGGTACCTGCAACATTTTTAGCTATAAGGGGATTGGCAAAAAGCAGTTGTCTCAAGCCATAGATTCTCCAAATTCTGATAGCTCCAAATACACAATTGTATACATCTTTGGTAACTAACATGCCTGCAGAGCTACCATTTATCTATAACTATATATTAATATACTGTGTACGATATTATAGTTGGAGATGAGGAGAGAAACAGTAATCAGTTAGTAAGTCTCTGTTTATTAGGCACAGCCTTGTCTTCTCTCTTCTGGTTTTGAAGACTTCTTTCTCACTTTTTCCAAAACTGAAGACAAGCAATAAATCTTAAATCCATGGCCCCACATATAATTATGTTTCTTTTGGAAGCTACTGCTGCAGCCTTCTACACGGTTGGAGCTGAGAGCTGATATATAGGTGTATGCTGTGTGACGCTTGCCAAGCTGCAAAATCTGCTGTGGCAAACTGAGGTACAAGAGTTGCTCCTGACTTGACCTGTTCTGTTCTTTCTGGCCCAGACTACTGAAATCTGTACTCCTGGCTACAGGTCTTGGTGCCTTAGCTTCTTGGACTCTCAGTTGAAACATCTAGATTGCTTCCTACAGCAGGAACTCTAATGGGTCACAGCAGCTAACTGACCCTGACAGGGATTTGGTTTTTGTGATCATTCTGATTTGTGTTCCTTTCTGTCTGCTATGGGACCATCTCCACCAGTCTTTTGACTTATCTTCTTGGTTCTCCTGAGCCTTTGTTTGGAGTTGTCCATAAATTATTCTTGTTATGTAAATCCATAATTTACTTTTAAAGTATTTTTTGTGTGTGCATTTCAGCATGTACTGTGAAAATATAGAAGTTCTCAACTTATTTTAACCTTTGAAATATCATCTATAGTTTGACCACATCTCTTAGTTCCCCATAATGCAGGTAAATTCATCTTTATGTTTTGATGCATTTATTTTGTGGTTGAGTCCATTTTCTGTAACTCCTATTGCTGGTGGAACAAGCTTGCATATGTCATGCTTGCGTTTCTTGTTTGCATTCCTGCCTTAAAAATAAAACTGTTAATGAAAGCTGATTTGCTTTCTAATTAGTGATGCTGCATTGAAATAGCTGTAGTCTTCTGGGAGAAGTATCCTCATTTTTTTCTCTGTCTTTTTTCCTCTACTTGCAGCATAAGATGTAATATTGATTTGTGTGAGGATTTGACTTGAAAAAAAACAGCTTTGACAAAATAATAAGACACTTAACTCTGACCCACCATTCCACTATCCATGCAACACCAGCCTGAATGACAATGGAGTTGTCAACCAGACAAAAACTGTCTCTGTCTCTTAATCAGTCTCAGAATCTTTACATCAGGCAACTTGAAAGACTTCCATTGTCTACTGGGACCAGAGGGAGAAGAGACTTCTGATTTGTTCTTATTCCATTGAATATTGCTGCTCTGATTTGTTGTACTCCCTGGTCACCTTTTCTCTTCCAAGAGCCAAAAAGTGGTAAGAAATAGACAGACACTGTTGTTGAACTTTGCACACAAGGAACAGGAAGATTCTGTTTCAATTGAATTGAAGTAAATTCAAGACTTCAGCTCTTACCCATCTCAATTCTAAGCCTTCCTTGCTCCTGGGAGACAGGGCACAGCAGTCTTCTATGCATAACTGATGGATATTTTTGAAGCAAAACCTCAACCAACTAAGTCCTACCCCCACCACAATTTTAAACATCGTTTTATCACTGTAATACTGAGTCAGAGAAGACTTGACCATGGAGGTCACATGCAGGGTACGTGGCAAAGTGTGGAGTGGAATTTGAGTATTAAGTTTCCTAGGACAGTGCCATAATCTCTGTTCAAAGTATGCTTAAATTTCAGCAAAAAATATAACTAGTTTTAGTCTTAAAGCTTCAAGAAATGTAATTAATAGAAAATATTGAAACATAATAGGATGTTGCAACATTTTTCTTTGTTAAATGCTCAAGAAAAGATCTCTCAACTTCATAGCAGTTTAAAAAAAATAACAAAAATTCCAAATCAAATATCAAAAAAACATTGGATTTATTAAACCAAGGTTTTAATACTGGCCTCCTAAACAAGATGAAATGCAGATTGAATTGAAGATGTTGAACTACAGTGAATGTTATCTGATGTTACCAGAAATTTCTAACAGTTAATCACTGCACCAGAATGAAGTATCCATTTATTCTTTTTCATACTGAAGTGCTGTGAACATTGTCCTTAACTAATGGTTCTAGTTTTGAAAGTTAAATGTGTTTCTCTCAGATTAATAATTTTGGTATTTAATCACTAATGTGAAGATGAATTATCTGAGTCAAAGCCATAGGGTAGATGTCATCTGATGTCTTTTGTAAACATAAATATTTAGCATTGAACTGATTACAGCTTTAGAATAATCTGAAGCACAAAGGGTAGGAAATCATTCGGAACATGGAAGGCTTAGGCAACTCCTGAATCCCATCCACATAAAGCTTACTGCACTTGAAGTGCAGCTGCTTGAACTTGGGCAGCATCAGAGCACTGCATACTGGCTCTTGGTAAGCAGTACCTCCATTCATTAGTAAGTAAGCTGTATATTAATAAGATATAAACTATGTTAGTAAAACATAGAATCTGCGAAGTAAGAGAAAATGTTTTGGGTTTTTTTAGGTTACAGTTAGTTGTGTTACTGATGTAGGCCTCCCTGGTGTGTTTCTGTTTTCTTTCCATCATGTGATTGTATAAACATCTGTGGCAAGGACAAGAGGTTTGTGTTCCCCCTTTTTGTGGGAGACATTCATTGAATCACATGGCCAGTCCTGCGTCCATGTGTGGCAAATGTGTGATTATCGGATGTAGGAGAAGCTGTAGCACATGAGTACCCGTGTAACTAGAGGTGTCCGACCAAAAGGTTGACTGACACAAACTTAGGTACACAGGACTTGGGCAATGATTGAGTTTTCATGTCTTGTTTCACCTATCATTTTGCCTTACTGGAGTTTGAAGAAAACACTCTTTTACTCTAAGATGAATACCTACTATGGTGGTCCTTTTAATCTAAAAATTAATTACTGGAAGCAAATCTAGCTAATGTCATGCTTTTGAAATCTCTCTTACTCACTGGAATTAGTGATGCTGCTGATGCAGAGTTGAATTAAAAATATATTTCAACAGATATGCTACATGGGAAGCGATGCTGGTTAATGTGGTTGAGAAGTTGCTATTTTTCATTCCTTATTCAGAGAACAAGCAGGTGTACAGCAGACAGAATAATGTTATGCCAAATTAAGGTTGTCTTTTACACATGGCATTGAGAATTGATTATTTAAATTAGACTTTTTAGTTATCAGACATTAAATATGGCATCAGCGTTTCACTCTACTTTATGTCAGTCTTTTGGTAATGTGCACAACTGTCAACAGTAAATTCAGACCCTATCAGTGTGTTAAAATTCATGCTAGAAGAATGTCACTTACATATCTAGTGTGTGTGTGTAATTTATTGTCTGTATAATCTGTATAATGTTTACATATAGCAAAACCCATGGAAATGTTGTAGGGATGAAGAAAAACACATTTTCCATCATCTTTAAAAGTGGTGAGGTGCCACCCTGATCTAGTTCAGCATGGAAATGAATTGGTGAACAGTTGAAAAGAAGATTTAATTGAATTGAATTTACTTTTGCCATTCAGGAGAAAAAAATCCAAAAGAGTCTTTCACTTACTGAACATTAGCAGATGACTATAACAGATCATAAGGGAGTGTCTTTATATTCAGTTAATTAAGCACACCTTCCTCATTGCAAATGACTGTACTAGTACCCAGAGGGGACAAAAAATTATTAAAAGAACATGAAAGAGAATAGAAGTTAACAAATTAACCCTTTCCAATCTCTTTCCTTTGCTGTTCTGCTGCAAATAAGTGGGGAAATGTATATCTTTTTTTATAGTAATGATGCACATTCTCAGTATCTGTATTGTATACATTTGTGTGTGTCATTGTCCTTGGTAAGACTCTCCTGTAAGGAATGCAGGAGCAAGTTAGAATCCTTTATATATGTGTTTTAGAGTGAATTATTTTCAAATTCTTTTGGAGACAGTTCAGCTGGTTCCAGGGAGGTCAGCTAGGAGAACAGAGATAAAGCTTGTTAAGATCATGAAAAACATGCTCATTCAAATGTCTAACAATTTTTCATTCAGATAGGATCCTTTATTCCTAGGGATGCAAATTCATCTCAAGTGAACACTTTGTTCCTGGAATTTCTTTTTCTGACAGTTTAAGCAAGATAGTCTACAAAGCTTTGACCTAAAACGTTCAGTATTTCCCCAGGACATTGTTAGAAGTGAAAAGTTGGATTTTATCTCATGGGTATTATCCTGGTCGGGAGGAGGGAAAAGAACACCAAACCAACAGTGATAAAAAAGATTGTGCTTGATGAGCTTTTGACATGCTAGCAGGAGTCACACAGAGACATTTCTCATTGCTTCTGTGATAATGCATATTACCAGCTAGTTTTTTCTTATGTTAATAGTTTAAAACAAGTAGGTCTAAAACTCCCAAATAATCCAATAAACTCAAGCGTAACTGAACACTCTGTTTGGTTGTGTTAATTTTCAGTGCTGTGAGATAGTACTGTGGGGATTTATTACCTCCTTTTGCCTTTATAAATAACCAGTAATTCTCAGAAGCTTGTAATATCCTCTGGATGGTAGGGAGAAGTACACTAGTTGCAAGCATGATGTGAAGTGTCCTGGGCTGGGTTTCTTTTACTGGTATTTTTTCTGATTTGATGGCCTATTTAGACTGAGTATGATATCTGAGTATGATATGTTGAGTACACACAAGGGAGTTCAGATGATTACGTGATACTCAGCTGGTGTGCTTTGATACATAGAACAAGCAGGAGCATTTGTGTTATCAGTGATGAGTGACCATAAAGCTTGTGCAGTGTTGTGTATTACTTTCTGAGAGTAACTATGCTAATGCAACAATATGAACTTGCTACAGGACCAGCACATTAATCCAATCGTGCTTTCAGCTTTCTTAATGCATCAAATGAAACAAGCTACTCATGAGAACTCCTGATCGAGGTTAACTCAGCTTCATTTGCTGTCTCTTGCTCATGAGAAAGCAGAGCCCAGAGTTTTATGCATCTTTAAAAGGTTCCATGTAGCTTTACACTTCTGTAGCTAGGGCCAAGTCCTTCAGTCCTACAACATGAGGTAAGGGAGCTCAAATGCAGGAAATAATTCAGAAATCCCTCTGTGCCATCAGGAAGAGACAGTTCCTGACTTAAAAAAGCCCCTCACAGGCCTCCTCAGTCTGTTCTCTTGAGCAACATACTTGTCTTTGGAGTTCTTTATGTAGAAATGGTGAATTTTCTGGAGAACCTCTCTAGGCATGTTGTGAATCTCTTTCTGCTTTTCACCTACCCACGTATCCTTTGTCAGAAACTCTCTACCATCTCTGGGAACGGAGAGTAACTATGTGGAGTCATCAGAGCACTTCTACACAGGTGGTGATCTGTGCATGAGCATCGCCCTTTATCATTAGACCATTAGAGCTTTCTGAACCTAAGTCAGAGGGTGTTAATTACCATCTGTCCCACCCATTAGATGTGTTTTGAATGGCCCGTGTCAGTGTTTAAGCTTATAAACTTCTTTGAATGAGAAGAATTCAAGATCTTATGTGACATTCAGAGGTCAAGAAGATAGTAAAGCATTCTGGTGCACGTGAGCCATGTCACAGCTGTTAGATGTGGGCATGTAATGGTCTAGGTGGTACATGTGCCCAGGCTGATGACAAAGGGCTGTTCATCCAGGCAACTGGCAAGTCACTCAGAAAGTGTAATTGGTTTAAACAGGCAGTTGGTCAACTGTTGCATGTAGCTGAAGTGGCTATACAGACCTTATGTTTGAAAGACTGTCTGGGTGCTCACCATTTTGTGTAGTCGAAGGCTTTTTGTTGTAAGTTTTAAAAACTAATATTCTTTTAATATCACAGTCCGTAAACCCCAAATTAGCTTTGACCTGCATGCATTTTTCTCACTGACAATGAAAATTCTTCATTATAATATGTTGTATATTAAAGTGGGAGCTGCATCACTATTAGGGGAAAAAAGGTGGGGTTTTTTTTATGGCTATAATAAATAAGCAAGGCCTGAAGCACAAGTATTAGATAATTTATTTTTTGGCCTGAATGTAAAGTGTTGAGCCTCCTAATGTTAAACCTTGCTGAAAAACTGACTTCTAGAGACAAATGCCATTCCTTCCAACTCTCATAACAGGGACCTTTGTTATATTGTAAGTCTATCACCAAAAAACCCTGTTCTTACTTATAAGCTAAAAACTGTACACGAGTGGTGTCCTAGTTTGTTTATTACAATGTATTACACTTATAGAACCCTGTGTATGACCATGCAAATATTAAAATTACTATTGTAAAAGCTGGAAAACCACAAATCTATATAATTTCTATATGTGTCAGATACCATTTTTCTATATTGAATCTATATCGTTAGTTGTGAGGGTACCTCACAATTAACCTGTTGAAATGCATATGGAATTTGCCATTGACTACTTTTAGAATTGTCCTCTGGTCTGCAGGGCTGACATCCCATGGCCTTGGGGAAATGGCAGTTCAGTTGCTTGTTTAAAACCACCCACAGAAGCTGGGGTTTCAAAATGAATCAGATTTGAGCAAGATGGAAGAAGAAGCAAGTAAGATCAGAGTATGACCATGATAGGTGGTATGCCAATTTCAGTTCGGGGTACATGGCTAAGAGGTGATGGTACCTCAACTAGCATTCATGTCCATCCTTGTGTCGGTAATGCAGACAGTCCTGAAGGGGAGCAGGTTTCTTGGAGAGGGCTTTCCTCAAAGACAGGGGAGGGAACTTGACTGTGAGAAGGCCGATGTGTTTCCTGAGGTGTCAAAAATTATTCCTTCCAATTTATCTTTTTTTTTTTTTTGTGGAGAGGGGGAACCCCTGGGAATGGAGAGCCTCTTTTTCCTTTCTCCCTTCCCAAGCAATCCCAAAGTGTGTGTGGCTAGCAGAATGCTCTGTGGCTGGGTGTTAGGCTTGTGTTTTCACTTAAATCTTTTCATGTTTAATATTACCAAAAAAAAACAAAGGTAAAGAGAAAGCAACAAAACAATGGTTAAATTTACCCTGTAATGAACTCAGGAAGATTTTTTTCCTCTTCTCTTCCATGATGTTTCTTAAAGGAGGAAGCAATTGATACAGTTTATGTGGGTGAATTAATTGACTTTTGTGGAAGTACTTGATAAGTATAGCATGTCTACAAGTTTGGAATAGAGCTGCATACCAAAGATGTCCTGAAGAGCAGATGTTTATACTGTTTAGCTGTGAAATTGTTGTGTTTGGTTTTTTTTTAGCATGTCATGTCAAATCACTTGACTTTTTGCATTAAAGCCAACTGAAAGCCCACATTAATATATTTTGAGTTCTAAAGATTATAGTGCTGTAAAATAACATAATAATTGAAATTTCTTTACATATTTAAAAATAACGTTTGAAGTTCAATACCACTGATATAGCCTAGCAAACTGTATATTTTCCCTTTTTTTTTTTTTTTTCTTTCTTTCTTTCTTTTCTTTTTTTGCTTTTTAAATACTATTTTGAAGTCATTTAGGAGAATTCAATTTATATTTAAGGCTGTAATGGAAGCCATTTTCTGCTTCCTGCCTTTATTAAAATAGTTTTTGTGTACCACAAGTTCCATTTTAGCCACGATTCAAAAAAGGAATGTGCATGTTACTTATGACTTTCCTGCTATTCTTTTTTATGTTTCTGTATTTTGCTCTTAGGTTTCCTCAGCACATTGTTAGACCCAACTCTGGCAAGAAGGTGATTGATATGGTTCTTTGTGCCCTGGCTAAATAGCTAAACATACAGTATATTGTGTCTGCACTCAGGGAAAAAAATGAAATGCAATTAAATTCATTTCAACTTCAGTAGCATGACATTTCTGTTTCTTTCATGTCAGCCTTTCTTCTCTTCTATAATCAGATTTTGTAACCCTTTTTATAGTGTCTCCTCACTTCAGCAGTCACTAAATAGGATGCTTGTGTTGCAAGTTAATTAGAAATTCTCATGTGCCCAGGTTGACTTTTCCCAAATCCTTGGTGTGGTTTCTACACTTTCCAAGAGAGCATGATTCTGACACTGAGCTATGAGGCACAAGGTCCATTCTTGAATCCTCCATGTTTGCCTCTGCAAAGGCTTGTTCTGTTTCTATTTGGAAACTGTAATATTTCTTAAAATATTTCAGGTAATAGGAAGGGTCTGTATATTAGGAGAGATATTTCATAACTGCAAAGAAAACTCCTGGGAAAGAATCATTCACCCTTTGTATTGACAACATCCATGAGGGCAACACTTACAGCCTTTCACAGCAGGTGCCAGTAAGAATGCAGGAGAGTGATGGAAGAGGAGATAAAAAGGGGAGGACAAAAGATCTTTATCGTCCAGCTTTTTGTTCATAACTGTGAATTACAAAACCACACAATGTCAATGCTTAGCTCTCGAGAAAGCATTTGTAGAGTCCAGTGAAGGGTTAAAAGAAACATGTGAGAAGAACTAGGTTCCTTTCTAAATAATAAGTAGGTTTCAAAAGTCATCTTTAGGTTCAGTGAGAATTATTATTTCCTAATAGAATAATAAGCATAATAATAATGAAATAATGAATGTAATTCTGTTAAAAAATAAAACAATAATGAAATAATAAGCAATTCCCATTAAAAAAAAAGGAGAAAACATATCTTACTTGCAGATTTCCTTGGGTACACAGGCATTATTGTTATACTATTAATTTCTTTGTTTTAGTTCCAGTGTCCCATCCCCCAGCCTTATCTCCCCATCCCTATCCACCCTGTACCGTTGTTTCCTATAATTAGTGAAGATACACATCTGTCTTCGGGCTACCACCTAATCTCTAAGGCCATATGGGTAAATGGAATATAATTATAATTTGGTAGAAATTGAGCCTTCTGCACATGATTGTATTGCTCTTGTTCTTTTTAAAGCAGGCAAATTGAATCTATGATATACTAGGGCTTGGAAGCTGGGGTTAGTCCTTGTAAAGTACATATTTTTTAGATGGAAATTTCCTTGTGTTAAATTTGGGTGGGAGTTAACAAGAGTTTGGGAGGAATTCTGACACAATGTTACTGCAATATGCAAACACCCTGCATATTGTGAAGAAATCACCTGTGGTTATATGCAAAATATTAACAGAGGTCATTTTTTGTCCCCCTCTTTTTCAGTTATTTTTATTTCAGTTGCTGCGAGGACTGTCTTACATCCACCAGCGTTACATTTTGCACAGGGACCTGAAACCACAGAATCTTCTGATCAGTGACACGGGGGAGTTAAAGCTGGCAGACTTTGGTAGGCAAGCAGTTAATTACGAGTCTCTTATAATGTTGTAGGAATGTCAGACAGATGGTTCCATTGATTTCTCTTCCCCCCCACCCTATTCCTTAGACACACCTTCTTCATTGTAGATAATTGCACATTTTTCTCCTGAGCGAAGAAATTGATTATGGTCAACAAAATGCTTGATTAAAAGGGAGTAAGTGAAAAACAAATATATACTCCAGTTCTCACAGGGAAGATAATATTGGAAGTACTTCAATTTTATTTATGATGGGATCTCTGAATTAGAATTCAAAACCTTTAGGAAAAAAAAACCAAAAAAAACCCCAAAAAAACCCAAAAAAACCCAAAACACAAAAAACAGAGAGACCTGGGGAAATACAGACTATATGAAGAACACAATCACTTTATGGAAGCAGCTGTAGGGTTGTGGAGATCTGGATTAACTTTCATTATGCAGTAATTGAAAGAAACTGAAGGACACAAGAGTAAATATTCCTCTAAAGAGTAAAGGACACTAGGATTACCTGGATTGCTTTCAATATCTGATAGTCCTTTATGGGAAAGCCTTACGTGGAGTATAAAGTCAGGGGAAATTGTCTGCTGAAATGTTAGCCTTTTTGCCTTTTTTTACTTTTAATTTTTTTAAAGCTGCTTTCTAGTGGCTACACTGGAGCAAGCACTCTTTCCTCTGAAAATCATGAATGTGGAAGTGGAAAATGACAGTATTTTTCTTTAGTGGTTTTTATAAAATGTTGTAGGAATTTCTTCCCTGTAGGTCAACTTCTCAGCTACCGATTGTAGCAGAACTTCTGGAGCAAGCTGAACATACAACCTATTGGCTTTTTTAAAAATGTATTTTATTTTTATGACTGCTATCCACATCAGGCTTCACATTTCATGCAGCGGCAGTAATGAGGGAGCCTTATGTGCTAATTGGCAATTTCACTGTTAATGTAGTAATGGGTTTTTGTCTTTTAATTAGAATTAGTGCAATTAACAGCTCAGTGTGTGTTTGCTATACTGGAGAAGGGACCAGGACTTCAGGTGGACACGGTCCACAAGAACTTGATTGGGCTTTGGAATGTAAAGCAATTAGAGGAATAGTATTAGAAACAATTTTTGTCTGTTTTTACATACCATCTTCTGTTCCTGTTTTTCAAAACTTGCAAGATGCCAGAACTGTCTTAACGATATTTTAAATGATACTTTAAAAAAGCATTCCTGCATGTTGCTTTTTACTATGAGATTTCATCTCTTAAGTACATGAAAAGAGGTGAATCATTAAGTGTGTTTCTAGTGAGATATGAGCTAGTCCTCTGTTGAACACACTGTGCTGTTTGTGATGACTACTTTTGTTGAATAATTTATATGTGTGAAACACCGTGAACTTACCTGACTTACCAATACCTCCATATTATAAGTCCTTCGGGAGATGGTGATGATGGTGCTCTAGCTTTAGTGGATACTGAAAATTTCATAGATGGTCTTACAAACTATTTTGTATGCAAAATGTTTCTGGAGATGTGGGAGTTTTGGGGGGGGGAGGGTAGGCTACTGAAGCTCTATGGCTGGTTAGAGGGAGGCTGCAAGCTGTTTTTAAGAAAAAAAAATCCACCTTTCACCAGCACTGTTAAAAGGCTTGCTGGAGGCATGAACTGATCAATGAAACGTCCAGCTTAGAAGCAGCTTGACCTCTCCCTGATTGTATGGCTTGATGTTGCCATAGAGCAGAGGAAAGGGTGAGATGTTTGTAAGAAGGGTGAGAAATACCCAGTAGTAGACATATGAGTGTGTAATATTGGCGAGAGGATTTATTTTCCCTTGTAAGTTGGTCCTGACCTAACAGAAACATCTGCATAATCTACTCTTAATACACTGAGATAAGATTATATATCTCCTTTTTTCTAAAACTAGATTTTCTTTCATGGCTCATGACCTTGTAAAATTGAAAACCAGATGGGTTAAATTTCTCTTCTGAGAACAAAGATGAAAAATCAGAAGTGATGAGGTTAAAGTCTAAAGGGTCATGACCTGTTTCACTGGAGGCAGGAGAAATGAGAGCACACCCATGTGCTCTTTGTGTGCACCCCTGTGCATATTTACTACTTTAAATGCTGTATTATTATAGCCCATCTTCTACCTTCACCAGTATTGAAAGACACTTCTTAAACAAGATGTAAAATACAGTCCTGTTTCTCTTGATGTTTTTCTCCCAGAAATGACTAATTTGCAATAATGTACTTTGAAAGGAAGTTGGTTTAGATTATATATTTGATTAATTACATGAGGAGCTGTATGGAAGTCAGAGACATGGGTGTTTTGCTTTTAAATGTACTCAAGGCAGGAGAGAACCTATCAAGAAATCAGTTTCTGACAGAGATTTTGCTAGCACAGTAAGTATAAAATCCTAGAGCAAAGGCCTTTTAATCTCTAAGGACAAGACCTTCAGATTATGGTTTCATAAATTGACAAAATATCAACAGCATGGCTGAAGTTTTTCATTTGGCGTCACGTTTATTTAATCTTCTCAGTGTAGGATATCAAATACATAAAAGGACGCTGTAGTGGATCATAGTTCTTGAATAAACAAGGTAAAAAGAAAGGCTATTCATGCCTACCAGTGCATTGCACTGTGGATGAAGTGGAATCTTTGAATAACTGTGGGCATGTGTTTTTCTACAGCAGGGCTCCCAGACATAGATACTCCACTGTGTGGGACTGTCTTTGTTCAGATCAAGGGTGATTTGCTTTTCTGTTCATTGTGCTATAGCTGCTAGGAAATGAACATTTGTGAGAAGACTCAGCAGTCAAATGAAAAGGAAGAACAGAACATAGAGGCTTTATCAAATTAAAAATGGATGAGCTATAAAAAATGGCTTTCTTGAGGAGATATAATAGGGGAGACTACATCTTGAATAATTGTTGCTATGAAAAATAGTTCTTGAGCTCCATTCCTGTATTCCTTTTTTCAATCTAATTGAAATTCCAAAGGAAATTAAAGTATATTAGGAATTCTCCTATGAAATTAAGTGCAAGAATTATTTTTGATCCCATGGTGTGAATCTGTCTGTCTATGGCTTTGTTTATTTTCTTCTACACATACGTCTGTCTTGAGTAGAAATAAAGTATTATAAGCCTTTAATGAGTAGCACCATAAGCAATTACAAACTTAAATGAACAGCCTTGTGCTTGATGCTATTTACCACACAGACTGGGCTGCATAGCTCTTCCTTAGCTTTTGGCTAGTAGTTTCTTCACTTAAACTCTTCTCTGCACTGTATATGGGTGCATTTGTTTGGCTTTTGGATGTGTATTGACTTAAAAAAAAAGAAAAGAAAAGAAATATTTTATCCTTTGTTTAGAAAAGTCATTAAGCAGTTTCGAAGGCAAGGATGTTTCTAGAATAAATGCATTTAGCTTAACTGTAACCAGTATCAAATGACTGTATAGCAGTGGATAGGAGCATGAACTCAAAGATCAAACACTAATACCTTTCTTTCAAGAGTCAGTTGCAATCAGGTGATTAGTAATCTAAGCAAAATAATTATCCAAGCAAATATGTGATTTGTATTCACATTGAACATACTATAACCAGTGCCGTGTGTCATTTCAGTGATCCCTTATTTTCAAAATGTAACTCTGAACCTCTAAGAAATATGTTCCAAGGACTATAGGAGAAAATATAGTTGAAAACACCAGAGGAACAGATACGTTTTGCTAGGCATATTATCTCTGACTCTTCGTGAGAGCGCTTCTGCGTGGCCACAGGCATAAGGGTACTGGAAAGGTTTAGATGGTAGCAACAGAAAGTCTATGAGATGATTAAGGCACCTGGGAGGAAAATGTGTTGAGGTGAAGCAGGAGGTTAGTAACAACAGGGTGTTGATGAGGCAAAGGTAAGATGTTGGAAGAGTGTGAGGGAGAAAAGCCATAAGTGATTGTGGAAAATATAGGCAGTTAGGGTTTGAGTGAGAACAGAACTAATTCTGTTCAGTGATTTACTTCTCAGCCCAATCTTTTCTAACTAACTGCACTGTTTCAAGTTAATGACAGATTTTGCAAACAGTGTCTCCTTATAGCAGTGATAATGCTTGATGTTTAGAGTTAGTACCAAGGATTGGTGTGCAGAGAGGCTGTTGCTTATACTTGCTGCTGTGCAGACCAAGGTCACTGCTAAATCTTCTGTACCATGTTGTGGGTGCAGAAAGTAAAAGGCTGTACCTGCAGGAAGGAGTGGCCAGGACAGCTGACCCCAAACTGACCAACAAAGGATTCCAGCCCATATACGTCATATTCAGTATAAAGCTGAGGGATCACAAGGGTCTAGCCTCTTCTTCAGTGACTGGTGTCTGAGGGGGACTCTGTCCACTCTGCCTTTGATCCCAATCCATAAGTTCCTGAATCCAGCTCTTGAATCTGTTTCCCATCTGCTGCTGGGTCCAGTGTGGGAATTCCCTAGTGCCTGCTCCACAGCATCAGTGTTGATGATGACGTAACTGTCATTGGGGGTGTTAGGTTCAATATTGGTTTTGTGTATGTTTCATTTTATTGTTTTTATTTTCATTAAAGTTGTTTTAGTTTTATTTTCCAGTCCATAAGTCTCTCTTCCTTACTGCCTTTCTCCCTTCCCAAGGGAAAGGGGTTAATAGAAAGCATCTGTCATTTCTCTAGTGGCCAGCCCAGCCCTAACCCTTGACAGAGGCCCATCGCTAAGTGGGGCAGATAATGATTTAGTCACAGGAGACTCTCACAAAGCTGAGGTGCTCCATTACTTCTTTGTCTTCATCTTGAATAAGAATTCACAGGCAGGAGGCATCCTGAGAGTAATGGGAAATCGAAATGATGTCATTTTCAGGATGTTCTCTATCATATTTAAAGGGCTCTGTAGATTGTGGGAGGTCTCCAGTAACTGCAAGAAGGTTAATGTACTCATTTTCGAGAGGGGCAGGAAAGAAGGTGTGGTGTACTACAGGTTGGTCAACTGCTATCACTGGGAAAATGATGGAGCATGTCTGCTTGTAAGTAATTTCTGTACATGTGAAGAAAGTGTTTGACAGTTTTAATCAAGGTAAATCATGTTAGATTCACAGGATTCTCTTCTGTAATGAAATTATTAGCTCTGCAGTCTCCCAGTACCTAAAAGAAGATTACCAAGAGGATGGTGGTGCATAGCAGAAAGGTGCTCTTTACTGAGGTGCACAATGGGAGAATGAGGGATAATGGTCATAAGTTGAAACAAAAATTGGATGGAAATGTTCCCAATGAGAGTACTTCGGCATTGGAGCAGCCCAAAGACGTGGCGAAGTCTCTGCTTCACTGGCTGGACAAAGCTTTGAGCAAACTGTCAGGCTGCATTAGGTAAATGATTTTTCTTGTGTGGTACTATGACTCAATATATATAATGAGTTTTTTTTGTTTTGGTTTCTTTTTTGGTGATTGGTATTGGCATTGAGCTGTTATGTATGCTGATATAAATCAAAATTAGTTAATCAGTTATGTTTGCATTCAGATTATCATACTTAGTAAACTGCAGCACAAAGTCTCAAAATAGTTTATAGCAATCAGGTAGGAATTGTGTCTCACCTTCCTTCTGGGACTTTTCAGAAAGGATTTACTCTTTTTGTGTATTTTTTCTTATTCTCTATACCAAAACATCCACTAACAGCCTAATATTCTGACTCTTCCAGGGACAATTTGGACCTTTAATCTGATCACAGCATGGTTACTCTTACATATCCTTTTGTTAGAATAATTCTATGTTTTCTTGGTCGAAAAGTACATAGCTATACTTGTATTAGAAATTTTTGGATAAAGCATTTACATAGCTTTTGACAGTAGGTGTCAAAAGGTGTATTGACATCACTTTTTGATGCACTGAGAAAATCCTCAGGTTGTAGAGAACAAAACATTTAAACTTGACTAGCAGGTGAGGCTGTGGCAGCACTTCTGAGGCTCTAAGACAAACTGGACAAATTACTAGTAGGGCCCTTGTCCTACTTTATCTGTGAGCTGATCAACCTGCTTCTGGGGATTGTATTTCTGGGGATTGCTTCCTTGTGAAACTTGCCTGCAGCCGCATTTCCCCTTTCTCTTTTCTACTGGGCCTGCAATAGATGTGAACTGCACTGGCTGGGTGAGAACTTTGAAGACCTGTTTAGTCTTTAGTTTGGATTATGCAGTTATTGTAAGTGCAAGGACCTTCTGTGTAGTCACATCTTTTAGTTGTGATGCTGTTCCTTTTAGTATGCACATTGACTTTTTCTCTGTGCTGTGGCTCCAAGACACAGTGAACGACTGTGCAGGCACCTGAGAGGCAGAAGTGCAAAATGCAGTTTCAAAGTATGAAAAAGCAGATCTAGAAAGAATTTTTAGCTTGACTATAATCTGCAAGGATAGGAAAACACTGATTCATATTTTTTTGTTGGTTCTTTTTTTTTTAAGATTTGACTAGAAAACTTCCCCTTCTCCCCATTCCCTGCCCCAATTTTTGTTAGTTTTGTCCTTGAAAAAAAAAATCTTCTAATTGTGTTACCACCACAACAGATTCTAGTGTTGTAAGGTGAGTGAGGAAGAGCATCAGGAACTTGGTGCTTCAATGCTTTTATGCTTATTCCTGCAGTCAGAAAGTTGCTCCTTCTTGTCTGTGGGAGTAGGCTTTGGAGGAAAACAGCACAAGAATCTTCATGGAAATATCTTTGCTTTACTCTCCCAAATAACACTGACCCTGAAGCTTTTCCTGTCAGCTTTTTGTTGTCTTCAGCAATATCCTTGGATGAGTAAGGAGCTGCAGGAGGCCTTCATTATGGTGGAAGTCCTGCCCTTAAGCTTTCAGGGTTTTGTTAATACCCTGTGAGATAGTGTAGGAAAGAACTGAGTAAGTGTGAATGAACCATGCATCCTTCTAGGTACATAGGATGATTAGTAATAGGTAGCAGGAACAAAAAGGCTTGAGGTTTGTATTAAAGAGAATTACACTCAATGAAGTTGCAATTTAAAACTGCAGCTGAGCATTAAAGAGGATGTTTCCATGATTTTTTCTGTGGGGAGCATGTCAGGGATATGTCATGAGGGACAAGACTGTTGTTGTATAGTTTACTGTTACAATGATTAAAGTTAAGTTGACAACTTGGAAAAAGAACCAACTTAGTTCTTTTTTCACAGTAAGAATCCTGTAAGGTATTTCGTTATAGTGTACCACATAAGATTCATATGAAAGGTTGGATAGCATGAAAGATGCTTGCTTGGATAACTTCTATGTTTTCCTGTGCAAATGCTCCACAGAGTATCAATTGTTGAAGATGCTGGTATGTTGTCACAGTGCCTGAAGAGCTGGTATTTTTTATTGTCAGTGATGCTCGACAAAATTGCTTGCAAAACTCCAAGAGCATCTTTAGTTATGTAGGTTGGCTCCCTCTGGTCTTCCTGGCTTCAAGTGAGCCTGAGGAATGGTAGGCTGTGGTGCTGCAGCCACCTGGCATGGGGGATGAGCTGGAGGAGTGGCCTGGGTCTTTTCTGAGCAGATGACCTGCAGCAGGATTGCTGCCTCAACAGCAGGCTTTGTCGGGGCTGTAGACACGGTGGAAGCTCTCTGGATTTTTGTTATCAGAGGCTGCTACAGATAAAGGGAACTGGTTTATCCCAACTGGAGGTCCACAGACTTCTCTAACACCCTGTCTGAATTGAACAGAGAAAGAAAAAGGCCTTTCTTTCCCATATTCCTGTGGGAGGTTGCTGTTCCCCACGGTGCAGCCTGTTCCCCTCTGATAACAGCATTTGAAATCTGGAGAATTTGTTCTTGTACCCCCCAGGAAGGTCAGTAATGGGTTTCTTTGAGGGCTCCATTTGTATTAAATATCAAGAAAGGAAGATGACTTCAGTGATAATGTTGTAAGTTTTAAGAAAAAAGGAAGTGGCAACCTGGGAAGTAAAACCTGAACTGCTCAAACTTGAGTTAGTTTGCAGGGCTTTAGAAAAGACAGTTATTTCTGTAATTAAGTATAAATACAACGGTTTCCATTGAGAGCAGAAGCTGATAATGGTGGCAGCTGGGCTGGAGATCTGGAGCAGCAGAGCAGACTGGGTGCATTTGTCCTGGCATGACCTCGAGTACACACTACTGAGGGTGAAAAAAACCCTGGCCATCCTCACTGTTTTAAAGATCCAGGAAAGGGAGGCCAAAGCTCAGGAGCAGAGCCAAAAGGTAGCTAGGGGACCTTCAAATATTTTCTCTCGGAGAAAGGATTAAAGCCGTGGGCTGTGAATATTATAGGTACTGTGAACCCAGAGACCCATGGCAGTCTTCCCGGGATGACAGTCTTTCTCTCCATCCCCAGATGTTTTTTTACAGTTTCTAAAGTAAAACTGACTGCTGTCAGGGAGTAGCCAAAGCTGCCGCCTTCCCTTCCCAGGAGCAAGGACATTATGTGCTGTGCCCAGAAGAGATCTGTGGTGAAGAGGGAGAGGGGATGTGTAAGGGACAGGAAGTCTCAAGCAAAGGCAGTGTAAAAGGGTAGATTTGTTTTCTGGCATTTGGACTTAAGAATTCCTCTGTGCATTACTTCAGTGAAGGTATAGGAGACTGTGATCTAGTGCTGTTGCAGATGCTTCTTGCTTCTCATATCTTTTTGGTTTGTTGCTCCATTGTGAACCTCCATCTAATTTGCTGCATAGAACTGATGATTTTATTGAGATAACAGGTGAATCAAAATAAAAAATTGCTGTAATGAGAGTCAATACAGAAAAAATGCTTTATGGACAGAAATTGGGTTTGATAGCCTATGGGGAAAGAACAGATTTGACACAGGTTTACTCTCTGGAGACAGCACTTTTCAAAAACTGTGCTGTTCAGTTTTGTTTAGCTAAGACTTTAACCTCTGTACTAATAGTAAATACAAAGTAGAGCCACCTACTCAATTCTTGTTTGTGTCAGTCTTCACTGATTGCTTTTTAACAGTTGAAATTAAAATTTAAATATACCAACCTTTTCAGCTACTACCAAAGTAGGTGCTGTAATTTTAGCCCTTCACTGATAAGCACTGTATAGGATTATTGGCTGGTAAGGAAAATTTTTTAAAATACTTTTGTTTTCTTTAAAAAAAACCCCAAACATTGAAGGAGCTGGATATTGGTGTGACTCACTAGATGGGTCCCCTGTTAAACACATCTCGGATTACTTAGGGTTCAATTGGGTTTCCCATTGTTACAAATTAGAGTTATATTGAGACTTTAAATAGGAAGAAAGCATCTTAATTATCCATTAAGGGCAATAAAGGAAGCTGGTTATGACACTATTAAAACAGCTGTGATGAAAAATCTGTTGCAGTGTTTTGTACTTGAGAACAACACGGGATTTTGATGTCAGCTGTACTACAGGTAGCTCAGTGCTGACTGTGATCTTACATTATTACCACAATCATGAATTTTTTTGTTGTCTTGTATTCCTCACCTACATGTCAACCATGCTGTTATGTGATAATTGCACAAAACCTGTGGAGAGCTGTGATCTGCTGTCCAGACGAGAGATCCATCTATCTATCTATCTATCTATCTATCTATCTATCTATCCATCCAAATATATTTCAAATCCAAAAATCTGGGCAGTAATGACAAGATTTTTTTCTAAACTGGGAGGGGAAGCAAGCTTTATTCAGTCACTTGACCACATTCTTTAGCAGTTTTATATGAGAACACTTTCATCTTGCCTCTTTTATAGCCTTAGCCTTTTGATTACTGGTGTTACATGCCCCTGTATTTAAAATATTGCACTGTCTTTAAAACTTTATTGTTTTGAAACTTCTTTTCTTGTTTCTGATACTGCAGTTATGGGGGAAAAACAATGACTATGGTCATGGTAGTTTTTGAGTATAGCCATCCTCGTTGATCCCATTGCTTTTTTGGTCTGATTGTGGTTTTGACTAATGTTTCCTTATTTAAGACAACATGCTGTATTATATGTGAGAAAAGGATGTCAAATTTTAAAATAATATTAATTTCATTATTGTGTTACTAGTTCTGCAGATTTCTTTTACAGAGGGAATAATCAGCTATGTGGAAATTAAAGGATAACTGGGAAATGGTTTGAATTAAAGAAGAAAGAATTCATCATTAGTCAGAACAAAAATACTGATATACAAAGAAAAGATTAATGTGAACAGGGACTGACGGTTTATTAAGAGTGCTATTTACTAATATTTAATAACATATATATAATTAAATAATATATAATAATAATATAATTCTATAACTGATAGCATTTTAAAGATGCGATAATAACAATGTTATAGTAACATTGTTTGTTCTGCCCCAGACAGTTATAAGCCTTACCTTACTGCAATACAGTCACTTTTTATCCAGGTAATTTTGAATAATTTATGCAGTTTTTTTCATATCTTCTAAAGGACACAGTGCTTATTAATATATTAATAAAGATATAGTAATATATTTTTAGATGCCCAGTTCATAATGATGTAAAGGAAAATCATGCTTGCAGGTCTACCTGCATTAAGATGAGAATTTCCCCTGCAGCAACTGGCCTCCATGATAGGCAGGTCAGTCAGTGCTTGTCTTAGTAATGCTTAACACTTCTCCAGTGATTTACATTTCCAAAGAGCTGTACAAATGTTAACTCCACATAGCCACCCTTCTATATATATATATATAACAAATTATCAAACTCTAAGATCAAGAGATCAAGTGAAATATCGAAAGACACAAAGGCACCAGTAGGGAAAGTGGGAGATCAGGAATCAGCAGCTTTTTATCCAACTGATGTGGGAACTTTAACAACTGCTTTGTATAGGGAAGAAATGCTGCTGCATGACTTCCATGTTACATGGTAGGGGGGTGAGATCTTCACCTTGATAATGGTGCCCAAGCTCTGCTCCGAGGTTAGTTCAGCTTTTTTCACCTTTGGTTTTTATAGCTTATAATATTTCAGCCATTGAAAATAGGGGAGAAGGACACTTTCGAGTTGCCATCTCTATCCAGAGCCATGAACATATTGATGTCCTTACTGCAGTAATTTTTAACTTCCTTGGACATAATTTTTTTAAGTTCTGTTTGCTCTTGTGGCTATATTTGTTTATAAGGATATTTCATTGTAAGAATCTTTAAATTAGATACTAACTGCAGTTGATTGATATGATTGTAAAAGCAGATACCAAGTCTAAGGCACTAGAAGGGAAAAACTTTTTATGTGGATACCGTCATGACTGATGTGAAGTTATGGACTCTTCAAGCAGGCTGGAAATTTGATTCAGCTTCGAAATGTCTGTAGCCCTTAGAAAAAACAAAGCAAAACACTGAATTAATTTTCAAAGATACTAATAATATAACAGTGGTATTTTTGTCTACGTTCAAAACACTATCAGGATCCATTGCTTGCAATCTACAAATAGTTTTTTGTCAAGCATTGCATGGAGAAGTATCTCCATAGTCTTAAATGAAAGAATAGATAAAAGAATGTCTTGGTTTCAGTGTTTACAAATTTTTGCTTGTTTTATTCAGTTATAATACAGGGTTTTGTAATTTTATTTAGTAGGCTTACATCTGTAAGTAATAGGCTAGATTTATAGCTCAAATTTTGCTGTCCTGGCAGTGGCATTTCAGTATCACTGTAGAGAAAGATGCCACATGAGGAACATTTGCTTTTTAACTTCATATTTACAGAATCATACTGTTAATGCATAGCCTAATGCTCTTCTAATGTAAATTTTTTTTTAAATTCAATTGTCTGTTTTCATTTCTTCTTTTCCTGTGACAAAATTGTATTAAGAACTGATGAGGTGGCTCTGCAGGAATACAGATGCCTGATTATTGATGCAAAGTCAAATAATCATTTAGACCTAAGCATATTGGAATGTCTCTCACATAAAACTTTTCTTTAAGATTTGTGATTCAGCTAATTTAAGATGACTTATACACTAAATGAGTTTTGAGGAGCAAGTCAATTGAACAGATCCTCTGACTTCAGAGAATCCTGTTATAAGATGTTGCTTTATGATACTGCTTTACAGAAGCAACAGTACTTACACAGGTCTTCTTAAAGGTTTCATGCTTAAAAGCAAAACAACAATAATTTTAAAATTTAATGAAATCTTTGTCTCCTATAGGTTGTTGGGTTTTTTTGTTTGCTTGGTTTGGGTTTTTTACTGTGTGGGTTTTTTTATGTATTTAAAAAAGCATTGAAACAACTGAGATTTTTATTTTATTTCTTTTTACTTTTGTTAGTTTTGCACCAATACCTGTACTGTACTGAAGTTTTCAGATCATTTTTCTCTGACTTAAGCCAGAGCGGGCAGGTGTGGGTTTAGATGCTGTGGGTGTTATCTAGTATGTGAATGTATTGATATGATAGCATGTGCCAAACATACTGGAGTCTTTTGGCAGAACAGCCAAGACAGTGTTATACCTGCTAAGGAAATGCATAAGCTGCAAAGTATAACGTATTGTAGCAATGACAAAAATCATTTGAGTGTTCATTTTATCTAAATAATTTGGCTCAGGTAAGAAGCCTGGATTAAACTCCACAATCACTAGAGAACCGTTTGAGCCAGGCAGGACAGCCATGGTTCAAAAGACGAGGCTGGATAATTGAACAAATGCAGCTGGGTCCTGCAGGGTAGAAATGTATGCTTGGGTGACACCTTAGCTGGAAGAGCAGGCACATCAAACTTAATTGCATTGGCTGTGCAGTACAGGGCCAGGAGTTGGTGGCTGGTAGTTGCGGAATTGTGCCATTTATACATAAGGGAGACCTTGTACTGTAAGAATTGCTGGTTTCAATACCCATGTGGTGACAGTTTTTCAAATTCACATATTCCACTCCTGCAGGGTAATGTCAAATGGCAGTGTTATTTGATTGATAAATAAAACAGCTGTTATTTCTGCTTTTCAAAAGTACTGTTTGTTTGTAGATGCTAATGTTCAAATACTTGCTTCTTCATGTGGCCCTGTTCTTGTTAAATTAAGACTCCATAGAGTAACATCCCAGTGATCATGCAACTATCATTGCCTTTCAACAGCATTCCAGGGCTCTACAGATTAACTGCACTGAGCTGTGGACCATATTAATAGATGGAAAGAGTGGCATGTGTTCACTGTGGAATCACCGTGCCATTGCCAGTGTTGTACAGTATGTTAAAAAACAAAATTACCTGACTAAATAACTGGGATTAGACGTTTGAATATAAAACTTGGTGAAATTTAGCTTTTGTATTTCTGTCTGGATGACTGTGAATCACTACAGTAGCACCAAATAGTGCTTATTTAACAGTTCTTGAGCTGTCAGATTTAATACAATATTAAACCAGAAGGATTTAAATGGTACTGCTCCCCTGGATATATGTGCTTGAATCTGGTATGCGTTCAGTCCTGCTAGCACCTGAATGAAGTGGGAGATGGTTTGTCTACACAATAATTTTCTAAAAATTATAAGTCTTGCACAGCACAAAACAAGCATATTTATTTCTTTACTGGTATGTCATTTTCAGTCTGTGTCATGCAATATATGAAGTACCTACTGCACTTTTATCAAGTCATAAGTTATTAAGGTACCAGCTGATTCATTTTCACTTGAATCCC
The DNA here is from genome assembly GCA_024605025.1 of Megaceryle maxima. NCBI lineage: Eukaryota > Metazoa > Chordata > Aves > Coraciiformes > Cerylidae > Megaceryle > Megaceryle maxima. The sequence goes on from JANHGN010016415.1 coordinate 75,655, forward strand.
AGATGGAGTCATCTGAAGATGGCTCTTACAGTCCTGCTTTTAGTTTTACAGATAGAGATATGGTAAATTGGTAACTTCATGCACAATAAATAGCCTGCAGTAAGTTGTTAACTTCTGTGGGTCAGTGCTTGATGGACTATTATACTTCAACAAATTGGACATCCATAGCTCTCAGTTTGCCTCCATAGAACAGTTTTCCCCTGGATCACTTTTTTCTTTTCTTTCTTTTTTTTTTTTTTTTTTTTTTAATTCCTTTGATTTCTTAGGGGAAAATCCTAATGCCAGTAAAATATTTATACCTCAACACTGCAGGAAAGTTGTCTGTTACCTTTCTTGTCTTGAGCAAGTTCATTGCTCATATGTTACAGAAGTCCACAGATAGCTTTCCAATTACTATTATTCTCTTCTAAACTCAAATCATTGTCCAGTATTGGGCCATTCATTCATAGCTACTTCCTAATTTTCTCTTTTCTCAGGGAATATTAAAATATCCTGAGACTCATTACCTCTCATTTTTCATGAATTATTTTCTGCCTGTTTGTCCTTCCTAGAACTTCCTCCCTGTGCTCTGCAGATATTCCCAATTTAAAACCATCTGTTTAGCCATTGTTAACTCTTTGCTTCAAACATAATAACTTCACTGTGGAATTAGTAATTCTGACATTTTCACTTACAGCCTTTTTAGCAAAGTGCTCTGTTCAGGCTGAGACATTGTTAGGACTAGAGGGTGTTACCTTCATATAGATTTTTTTGTGAGACAGCAAATTGAGGATCACTAAATAAAAATCCAGAATCTGGAAAGCAAGATTTACATCAGTCAACTGTTAAGGTACTGTGGGCACAAATACCATATCCATAATGAATCCACATCTTTTCAGTAATGCAGAAGTTATCTTTTTTGTGAAATTGCTTACTGTCCTTGTGTTCTGTTAGCTTTCATGTCTTTGTGAATATTAAGAGTGTTGGTTACAGTTGGTTCTTTTTTTCCAGCCAATACTGTTATTTTTCTGCATCCAGACTGGCAGAGGCAGTTTGAATGTATTCATGCTGACCCAGAAGGCCATGGGAATAGATATATTTTCCCAGTTTCAAAAATGGAACATACTTCTTTTGCACTTCCATACCACTTTTTGATTCAAAATGAATTTTTAGTGTTTGTTTCTTCTAATAGACAAAGACTGAATTTGGCAGTCACAGTACATGTTCAGCATCAGTGGGCTTTTTCAAAATGTGTCAGAATTTTTTTTTATAAGGATTTTAAAGCAGAGAAATAAACAGCTTTATAGCTAGGTTGGCTTTCAGTCAAATTAATCAAAGGGATCTTTTAATATACAGCCAACAGCGGAACTCTTTCTGCTATCCCATTTTTCCACTGCCTATGAACCTGGCTCAGGAAGTAGAGGAAAAAGAATGATGACAAAAGAGATGATGCTGGAGATTTTTAAAAAAGGAAAATACTTTTGACGAGGGCTAGAGTCATTCTTTCTGGTAGCAGAAAATGTGTTTCTTCATCTCCCCTTTCTGTAATTTGTGTTTGTCAAATTGACAGTTGAGTCCCATTCACAGTAATTGTAATCTGCATTACTGTAAGTGATTGTCTGAAGACATACATGAGATAGGATTTACAGGGGAAAATAACCTTTTATTAGAACAACTGATATAGCTGGAAAAAACAGTCTGAGAAGCACACATGTCTTTTGCCTTACTTACTGCTCTCTCTCTCTCTTTTGAAGACTGACTCCTGCATTCCAGTTTGGAAGACCAGTCATTGCTCAAGTGCATTTTGGGAATACTAATTTGGGAACCTATTTAGGCTCACCCTGATAGTGGGTAATTTTTATAAATGAACAACACTACCATAATCTAGTGGCTATATTAGGACTTGGATACAGGATAGTGTAGCTAATTTATCTTATTTGAAAGGAATTTGACTTGTGTGCTCTTTTAAAGCTTCATCTTAAGAGACAGATGCATTCAGGTAAACAGCAGAGAAATCTAAAGGGTGCAGGACACTTTTGATTTCTAAGTGACTGACATTAACTGACATCTGGGTTAGAGAGCCGAGTGATTCATTGAAACACTGTCAGTGTTGCCACCCGTTTTACTTCTGGTTGTTGTCATTCAGGTATTCACTGAATAAATATACTTCTGTTGGAAAACAGGTAGCTGAGTAAATAGGTTAAGTGAAGCTGACAGTTCATGATCTACAATAGAATACATTAATAATATGTTAATATTGTTACTGTATCATACTTGTGGTTTTATAAGCCTTTTACCTCAAACTCTACGTACTTGTTAAAATAAATAAGGCTAAAAATGGAAGCAGAAAAAGAATCTGAATTGAGGAAAAACAGCAATAAAAAACCCTTCTGTTTTTGCAGTATGCCTTGCTAGATCCTTTTTTGATATATCTAAATCTGAATATTAAACAGGTCATCACATTTGAGGTATAATGGAAAGGGATACTGTGCAGATCATTGGCAAGCCCTTGTTTTTGCAGATATGACTGGTTTCCTCATTTGCAGAATCTTATTCTCTGTGAACAAAGGCTTCCTGATTGTCATATGAACCTGACTAGATAGCTATCCTGCAGCTAAAGAGATATCAAATATTAATATTTGTGCTCATGTATCCAAAGGTGTATGTATTGAATAACTCTTGAGTCTGGCTGTAACTACAGCCTCTTGTAAAAGCCAAATAGGATTTAAAAATTGCAGTGATAAATCGGTGCAATGTGTTTTATCAATAAGCAATGCTAGGTAAAATCAGATATGACCTCTAAGCCTGAGATAAAAGAGAAAGCCAGATGAAGCAGAGAAAATTGTATTTACCAAGGAAGGAAATTCCTTCCTTCCTCCTTTCCCTTTCCTTTTCCCTTTCCTTTTCCCTTTCCTTTTCCCTTTCCTTTTCCCTTTCCTTTTCCCTTTCCCTTTCCCTTTCCCTTTCCCTTTCCCTTTCCCTTTCCCTTTCCCTTTCCCTTTCCCTTTCCCTT
>JANHGN010016415.1:78746-102051 GCA_024605025.1 Megaceryle maxima
TTTCCCTTTCCTTTTCCCTTTCCTTTTCCCTTTCCTTTTCCCTTTCCTTTTCCCTTTCCTTTTCCCTTTCCTTTTCCTTTTCCCTTTCCCTTTCCTTTCCTTTTTTTACTTTTTGTTAAATTCAGACTGGGAGGTAACAGAAGGTTTTGTGTGTTAAAGATATGTACATGCATAGATCTTTCATTCAGTATTTTAGATACCGGGTGTTGCAGGGTATCCTGAGCTGTTGTTTAATGAGTTAAAAGAAAGTTGTGGTTTGCATCACAGTGCAGGTAGACGCTGTTGTGCAAGCCTTGCAGCATATTAAGCATCAGAACAGTTTCTTCTTTCAGTTTGGATAAATAATGGTCATAGAATTAAGTGCCTGGAGAACATTAAAGAGTGACTGTTCTTCCCATAATTACACACAAGTTCCCCAGTGAGTCTGATGCAGCCTGACTTTTAATACCTGGGCCTTATGCTTGGTTTCCTTCTTTCAAAATAAGGCTGCAGCAGCAGGACACATGTTGACCTTTTATCTCTTGAAAGACACAGGAACCGGGGAGGAGGTCACTTCTTGTCAGGAGATCCTCCCTCCACCTGCCCAGGAAAAAAAAAAGTGCTCAAGCAGCAATGTATAAATATTGGGTACTCACCTGGTGATCACTCTATTTACCTTTTAGCTATTTTTAACATAGCCATTACGATTTGAAGTTTTGATGATCCCACATAAGCTCTGTCTTTTTAAAACAAGATTGTCGCTCTTCCTGTAGTGTAACCATGGAAACAGACAGGGAACCCTTAAAGAAAGTGATCGAACATGCTGTGCTAATTAATCCTACCCTTCAGTTTTCTTTGAGGTGAAGGATGCGGTTAAATAAATTTTGCATGAGTAAGCATATTTGGGTGTGCAAAAGGGTATAAAATACATAGCAAATTTTCTTTCAGAAGGATATCTAGAAAAAAAAAACCTGGCCATTGTCATCTATTTGTACCTGGAGCATCAAAGCAAGAAATGCAATATCTTGGTAGTGCTTCACATATATATTTTGATAACATTTGTTTTAAGCTGTAAATATATCTGAAGGATGAAGATATTTTTTCATGCCTTAAGTTTGCATTAATTTTGAGTCTCGAGTGAAAGTTCATACTTGCAAACGCCTTCTGTATTCAGAAAAAGCAAACTTTGCTCCCTCCCTGAGAGAAAGCAGCTTCTATGAGGTCTTAGCCTAATTCAGGTCCTCTCAGTTGTGCACAAGGCGAGTGTTTGACAGTGGGACTGTGCCAAATTTTTCTCTGCCAAGTTTTAGCCTTTGTGTTTCCCTTTGTTGTTCACTGCTGCTTTCCATTGGGCTGTTTAGTTTCCAAAGTAGTGTATGTGCCCAACTAGGAAATAATTGGCCACAACTTAAAACATATGGCCTGTACCCAGAAACATCTTAAACCTGGTGATGCTCTCTGATGCCAATGTATGGTTTCAACTTGCTATTACAAATTAGGGTTTCTCCATTCCAGTAATGAACGGTTTCTTATAACTGAGAAACCAGATGTAGCAGCTAACCTCAGATGGGGCTTTCATGGTGTTTTGGGAGCATAGACCAGAGAAGAGAAAAATATTTAGTTGTCCAGCAGGCTGGGATTAGCCCCAGAGGGCCATCCTTTGAAAATCAGATGGATTTTTAGTTAACCTGGAACAGATTAGAAGTGGAGGAGATCTAGAAGCAGTGGACTGAGAAAACAGGATGGGCAGTAGTCCCAGCAGGATGGGAGGACTGGTTCCATGCTGAACAGTTGCACAAGAGTTTTCTGACAGTTTTCCCCAAATCACACAGTATTGCTGGCTTCTTAAAATCATCTTTAACTTTCCTCCCTATGCCTTTTCTCCTATCAAAACCAGGTAGAAGATTAGAGAGGAAATTGTTTGCAACCAAATTAAGTCTTCCCCAAGGAAGACTAAAGGGAGGCTCAGACAGGCAAAAAAGGATGGAGGTATTCACCATCCAGGCTTCTCAAATAATTTCATAATTTTTATTTGGTTTAATAATAGTAGGTCTATATCCATGAATTCAGGGACTACTGTTTTATTTTAGTAACATGGGATAAGGGTGCTTGTAACTTGGACTTCTTAATGTTTCTCTGGGCTATATAAGAACTATTCACCAGTTAGAGCATTTGATGGTTTCTGATCTAGAAGCAAAAACATTAATCTAGAGGCAGAGGCACTGCAGAGTGTGTGATGTGACCTCTCTTCTGGCCTCTTTGAGGCTGTATTTGGCCACCTCTGAGTTGTCTGCGTGATCCAGGGTATTCATCAAGCTAGTGGCCAGGTGCACAAACACAAAAGAGGTCGAAAACATAAAAAAAACCCCAACAAACTAAAAGCAACAAAACCCAAACAAACCAAAGGTTATTCATACAATTATTCATGTTTTAATGTATTTTTTTTTATAAGAGATTCTGTCATACAAGTCAGTTTATTCCCCTACACTGGTCTAATTGCTATGATCAGCTGATAATGCAGTCTACTGCCAAGCTTTACCATCATTACTATGGAGATATATTCATTGAGATTAACTGTTCTTAAATAGCTTCTCCAGTGTATTAAGAATGAAGGTGTACAGGACTGTCACGTGCACTCTTATGTGAATTCTCATGGTGCATAATTCTTTCTGAATGTATGATTTTGCTTTTTGGTTTCTGTGCGGTATAAGACATGACCTTCTGTTTTAGTAATTTAATTTGGTTTGTGAAAGGGAAACTTGTATAGAAAGGCACACAAAAAAACCCAGTAGCACATTCTCCTGGTTTACATTACTTGTGTATGTCCAGTGTTCCCAGGAAGGGAGTGGATGGTCACAAGCCAGAAAATAGGAGCAGATTATTCAGAAAATATGTTTACAGGCCCTTGATGGGAGCAGTCACCACAGCCCTGAAATCTTTTTCCATTTCCTGGAGGAGAGAGGATTCTGAGGAGAACTGTTAGAAAAGAATGCTCTCTACTGCTGTTTTTAACATATGGGGGTCTCTCCTAAAATATTTCCAATTTTACATGAGATAAATTATGGTTGCGCAGTAATTAAATTTTTCTAAATTATTGACAGTCTTAAGAGACAATTATTTTAAATAGCTTAATAGGCCACAGATTTAAATGAAATGCTCACTGCTGCTGAGATTGTTATGCTGTCAATACACATTTAAGAGAGAAGAGTTAAGAGAGAAGAATTTTGCACATACCATTTTCTGATATCTTACTGATGTATCTGAATGGTAATGTGTAAGCATGTCTAGTGCTTTCAGATGCAAACTTGAATAAACAGGCTGAGGTTTGTAGTGTAAACTTTGAAAGGTTTGCTTAGGCTCACCTACAAAACCAAATCTTGTCTGTGGCACTGTTTGCCTGGAAGTTTCAGTTTAATTTCCTTTTTCTAAATAACATTGAAATGTAAGACTGTCAACACCTAAGGATGAGCAGTTAATGGAAATTAAAATACTTGTTTGTCTTTCATTTAGGTATACCACAGTGTATCTTTGCATCTCTCCTGGACCTGTGGTTGTTATTATGAAAAGCATATTTCATTATTACTTCATAATATTCACACCTCTGTTTAGCCAGGTTCTAAATGATAAATACTACCATGTTCTTTTATTAAGTAACTTACTTCAGTACTAGAAGAAAAATAACACTTGCAAGATGTCATCATGTTGTGTGATGCGTGCTCATATATCCTTCTAGGATCATAACAATATAGCAAACTATTTCTTTGTTTTCATTAATTTATTTGTATTTACCCCACAGGTCTTGCAAGAGCTAAATCGGTTCCCAGCCATACATATTCCAATGAAGTGGTAACCCTATGGTATAGGCCTCCAGATGTCCTTCTGGGATCAACAGAATATTCCACCTGCCTTGACATGTGGTAAGTATAGAATCCTTCATAAGACTCCATGTAGGTGCTTTAGCTCTTATGGGGTTTTTTAGATATGTAAAACAAATATGTAGTGAGATTAGTGGTACAGGTTAAAAAACTTGTGTAGTAATCTAGGTGGTTCACTCAGTATTTCCCTAAAGGAATCTCCTCCTGCCACCCCACTGGTTGGCAGTCTGAGCTGTTGCTTGATTTTTGTCATCTTAATGTGGTCCTTTGATAGGACATGACACTTTTTTTGCAAAAAACAGGTTTTTGTCATGCCCAGCCTTAGTGAGGACAAAAACAAGATTCTCTGGATATGAGGATACAGCCTCAGTTCTTAATCTACTGTATTTGTTAGCAGTAGAACAGTGTGTGACACATCACTGAGTGCTGTGACTAAAATAAAATATAAAAAAATCTGTGACTACAGATATTATTCAGAGCAGCAGGTTTGAAAGGGCAGTTTGATGTGTACAATACATAGCACCTTGCTCCTTTTTGGTAACATCACCTAGGCCTGTGTTGAACAAAGCAGTTGTTTGGGGTTTTGACTGTTAGAAACTAATGTGGAGGTTCTTTCGTTTTCTTGTAGGTTTTGAGGTCACAGGATCTCTAATCTGTACAGATTCTGTAATTATTAAGAGCTTTAACTGTGTTAGTAGAAGCAATGCATGTTGAAACAAGAAACAGAAATATGGAAAAAATATTTTCCTTACAAAGAAAGTTTCATGTTTGGAAGATGTTTGGGTTTTTTTAATGTGTATTTGACTTCTTAAATCTATAGAACTTGTTTCATTTGAGAAAAAAATATATATACTGAGCAAGTTTCAGAAAAAAAAAAAAATTATAGTTTGCTGAAATATCTTAATACAGGCAACGTAATTTAGAATTATGATTATGTCAAAATCTAGATGTAACTGTAAGAGAAGGTTAAAAGGATGTTATGTTTTCTTATGGTGGGTGAATAATACTTGTCAAGGTAATCCTGCAGCGTAGTACTCAAACTGATCACTTAGCAGGAATAATTTTTGCTGAGGTAGGGAACTAAGCATGACATGGTTTTGTTTAGTCCTGTAGCTGGGATCAGAGAATGTGGGATAAAGAGCTACTTCTTCCTGAAAATCTTGTCTAGTTTTTCCCCATAGCACTTCTGTGTTTTGACTCTTGGGGGAAGGAGTTAGAAGCTGCAGCATTGTTTTATTTGAAGGGGTTACAGAGTATAAATGGTAGAATAACTAATACTGAGGAGAGTGTTTATTATAACTGGACCTCTGGCTGCTGTAGTTCCTTGACCTGTAATGGCAGATGAACCAAGAGGCAGGAAAAGGGAGGGTAACCAAACGTCTGCAAATGTGAACGATGTTATGTTTCAACTGCACCATCAAGGCAAAGGCATCATCTTCTGTGTCAGCTGTCTGGTTTTCTTCAAACTGTTCTCAATCTTACAGATATAAAATAATTTCCCCCTGCATCTCAGCTTCTTGTCTATCATAAAACTGTCCTGTTTTCCCAAAGATCAGGTTCAACCTGGTACCTTCACAGTCTCTGCATCCCATCTGTTCCTGACATTTTGCAGTCACCCCTTTTCCAAGCTACTTCTCTGACACTCTCAGTAAGAAGCTCAGTTTGCTTGGGATGAGGCAGGGAATTTTTATCAGAGGGCAGAAATAGCTGGGAAACATAAATAGTTTTCTGTGCATTTTCTTATAGTTCAATCTACTTCTGTTCAGTTCTCGTGAGTCCCACATGTTTCTGTATGTATGTACACGTACATCTATGTGTGTATCTGACGCATAGGTGTCCCAGTTTGTGAAGTACAAAGAGAATAAGAGGACATATAGAAACAGATAGAGAATTTTTTTTAATGCTTTTAATAGAACAAACTGCTCAATAAATTACCTTCTTTTTTTTTTTAAGTATAAAGAGACATTGGAAATTATGTAACTTTTTTTTTTTAACATTTACTAATTTTAAAAATTATTTCACTTTGAAATTAAGGGAGTTTAGTTTTGGGGAGGTTGTTTGTTTTTAAACTGAAAAAAAAAAGATTTTAAAACATTTTTGATTCTCACTGATACTTCTTCCATGAAGAAAAATGGTTCGCTCAAAAGCTTAATAACTCCTAAACCCAGCTATTTTAACATTCCTCCCAATCATTATTTTAGTAAAAGTGCTATTAAAAAGTGTAATCAAACTATGTGGTATTAGTGTGATAGTGATCAAATTAAGGTAATAGAAGAATTTTAAATCTATTATGATTGCAAACTAAGAAATTTTCCTCATAATCATATGTTTATATTCAAATTACATGAGCAGCAGAAAAGATCAAGAAAAGACTCAAAATGCCACTTCAGCAATTCAGGTCATGTTTCTGTCAGGACTTTTATGATGATGCAAGAGTGTGGAGGAAGAACACAGTAATTACATTTTCAATTATAACAATAAGTGATGTCCTCTTGTATAGAGCATTTCATATCAGTCTAAAAGAGATTCAGTTGCTCAGGGGTAGAGGTGGTGAATTTTTTTTCAAAAGAAAAATGACGTCATAATGCTCTTGTACTAGATTTATAGCACTTTAAAATTTTTGCTGCCCTGTACAAACTGGAGAACTATGAAAAGCTTAGAAAAAAGTCCTAGTAATACAGTTTCTTTCACATGGCAGGAATTTATGTAGAGGCTCAGCTACTGCCACATTAGAAATCAGATTAGAGCAAACATATATTGTATGTGACAGAAAAGCTTTAGATTTTTACTTCTTCACTTTGCTGGGTTGTCTGAGACAGCACTTTTGGTTTCACTGCAAGAGGTGTAGGTTAAGGTCACATGCTTACTTGGCACATCTACCATTGAGCTCTGCTGAAGCACAGGCAGTTTGGGGATTTATTTAGACAACCTTTGTGCATAGCTGGGCCATAATTACATTAAAAACACTTAGTAACTTCCCAGAGTGGGAGGGAGGGAGATGTGGAGAAACCCACCTACCATCAGATTCCAAGATAATTTGGTAATTTGTTATCAAAAGTGTGCTTGTAGCATTAGCATTTTTATGCAATTACTGGCATTATGTCCTTACAACAAATAGTGTGTGCTCTCTTATGTTCTTAATGATGACCTACATGATGACAAAACTAGGCAGCCACTTCACTAAATAGTTAAATAATGTTGATGTAGAAAGCACAGCTGTTTCTTCCATTTAGGGAAAAAAAAAAAAAAAAAGACAAGACAGAGGGCCTTTGCTATAGCCATGATAAATGACATTTCATGGTGGTTCCCAAGGAACAGAAAGTGGAGCACCTACTGAGTAGAAGACCAGCTGCATGAAAAAGGAGTCCATACATTAACCACTGGACAGTGGCTGGGAAGCAGGTGGCAGAGGCTGCAGGCTATTTTTACACTCCATTTACTGGTGTAGGGCATTAGGATAGTAACTAAAAGCTAATGATCCACATGCAGTTTAACATTCTCTGGCATTCTTTTTTTAAATAGCCACTGGCAATAAAATAATATTAATGAAGACATACATACATTAGTGATGTCAGGCTGGTGATGGAAATCGATGCAGTGGGCTTTGTGATTTACTGCTGACAGCATATGATACAGAGGCATTGTGTGAATGTATTATACTACCCAAGACAGCATCAAAGAGTTGTGATAACCTTTGATATACTTTTTTTTTTTTAACCTCTTGATGAGGACCTACTAGTAGCTAGGAATATGGCTTTGCATTGCCTCGGGTGTAACTTGTCCTAATGCTTGAATTTTACAGTTCTTTGAAAGTCAATGCAAGGAAAATAAGCTTCAATACATAAAGGGTTTATGAATTACTAAAACCCATATATAAGTAATGCAGAAACATAGGGGGAAAAAAATTCCCCAAAAGAACCTATTGTATTTGTTCCTTACAGGAAGAATAGTATTAGTAAATGAAGCAATTTAAACAGGTTATTAAATCTTTTTTTTGATTCTGGTAATGCATGTATGGCTACAGCTGGGTTGCTTACATCGGGAAGTCACTAGGGATATTTTATTTTGAAGTGCAGCTGGCTTTAAATTGTGTTTGCTAACAGCTGGCAATTTTTTTGCATATCCTGTTGTTTTCCTTTTTAAAAATACACTCTTATTCACAGTTCAGGTAACCTAAGAAGTTATGGGCTGTGATATATTTTAAATTAACTTTTATTAACTCAGATCAGCTATGCTTAGTGCTGTGGGAGAAATCACTTAAAACCAGACCAGTCAAATGTTATGAAATTGCTTAATAAATCACTGTTATGTAATTTTGCAACATCTGGATTGATACACATGATTTCAATTCTGATCTTAATTTAGGGAAAGCTCTTCACATGGAGTTTCTCTTCCTATCCTATTGTTAGAAAAAAATAAATGATATTTTTCAGGAACACATTGCTTTCCACACATAGGCTGCTCTGAGTGCAGATTTGAATACCCACTGTAATTCCATGCATGCTTTCATGAATATTTGACCAATGAAGACCTATAGCAGTGATTAAGTTATTTATTAAATAAAAATGGATCTTGTCTTAGACACAGGTGCACCAAATTAAGTTTTTAAGCAGGGGACATTCCAAAGGCCTCTTTTTCCTGTATCTGCTGTAAACAGTTTGCAGTGAAGAAATCTGAGAGCGGGAGTCCCAGTATGCCCTGGAGAAATACTGCCTGGGACCTGAGAGAGAAAACAGCAGAGAGTAAATTAGTTCTTTTGACCTTGATGTTCTTTGTGATTATGACTTGCAGTCCACAGAAATCTGTAGGTTTAGAATATTAAGGTGAGGCTATTGAAGAAACTGTCATGGTATTGTTAATTAAACTTCTCTTGTTGTCAGTGTGTTCTTCAAAAGTTTTATCAGTTAAATTAGCTTTTGATTGGAAAATTATCAATTTCATAGAAACAAATTCAAATTAATAGAAGTTCAAAGGTCAGATTCATAGAAACACTATGTGTGAGGAAACCATCTTGGTCTGTAGTTTTTGGAAGGATATTTCATCTCTTGTCTAAACACTGCTTTTATCCATTTGGGACATCAGATTTACCTTTTTTTTTTCCACTGCTAGAAACATGTTTCATGTGTGTCAGGAAAGTACCTTATAAAGGTACCTGGATCCAGAAGTAAGACCAGGTTCAACGGGAAAATACCTTATGGCAAAATGTTGCTCAAGTTTGAAGATTATTTTCTAGAGCTTTTTTGCATTCTACTTTCACAAAACAAGTGAATCTAATAGAAAGGTTCTTGAAAAAAGGGATCATGTATTTTTTAATACTTCATGAATATAATATTACATAATACAGAAACTGGGCATTTCTTCAGAGGGATAGGTCACAAAAATGTCTGGAGGTTTTATTTCTATGTAGTTCAATGATACAGACAAGAACATGAACACTCAATTAATTTGTAATTACAAGTACTTCAAATCTTACTGTAAAGTAGTACTGGGAACTATCATACTTTCAAGTAAATTATTTTTCATTCATTGCATTTGCTCGCTGCAGAAACTATAATGTTCTTTGTCATCACAGAAGGGAAATTTTGCTTCATTCATTACTTCTCATGTGAGAACTGTAATGTTTACCCTCTTTGCCTTATCAGAATATTAACTGAAGAAAACAAACCAAATAATCTTTTATAGATTATGCTTCACCAAAGCTGTTATGCTTTCTTTTTTTTTTAAAGCATTCAAGTACAGATATATGGAGATTCTTCTTGTCACAATAAGGATCTTTGTTACAGAGAGCCACAAAAGTAAATTCTTAAACCCAAAAATATAAACCCAACCCACCAGTAAGCAAGTTAATTTTAAGGGAATACTCCTTTGAATTATAAAAGCTGTGTAGAAGGAAAAAAAAAAAAAGCAGTTTCCTGAGGCATCCAACAACATTTTTACAGGCTCATTTACTATGTCAACTGAAATGCAAGAGTAACTCATTTAGCTATGTTATTAACTCTTACTCCATATGAGGCTGTATGGTGATAGCCAGAGCCCCAGGAAATTAAGCAGGACAATAGAAGAGCAATATTAGATGGTATGGCCACATATGGTCTTATCAATATATCAATAGAGTTAGTCACACGTTTTGTCATGGAGGGTAAGCCAGCCATTTTAACATTAAATGGCTGTCACTTTTACTTTGCAAGGTTATCACGAGCCATTGCATTTGGAAATAGTTCTGAACAAAGTTGCAGCATTTGTCTTATTTATTCAAAACCAGAACTCTTACAAAGAGAGTAAGAAAATCTGAAGCAATTACACTGAAGTACGTTAGGTTAATCTTCTTTTGTCACAAATGATGTCTCAAGTGCTGCCTGAAAATGGCATTGTATGCTGAGTGCCCAAATGTTACATAAATAACACACCCTTGGAGATGCCATGCACATTAAAGCCAAGTTAATTGGTTGTATTTCATATTTCAAGAAGTAATCTTTGCATCATAGAAACTAGAGCTGGGAATGATCTGTGAGATCATTTTATCCACCCAATTGTTAATGCAAGTCTGTTCCCTGAAGAATATTAAGTGTTTCAGCTTGTCTGGTTTTATGTGGCTGTAACTGTGGAGCTTCAAGCCCATTGGGAGACTGGGGTATAGCAGAATTGTTAAGTGTGTTTCTCTAACACTCACCCTAAAATTTTTATTTCCTAAAGGCATTCTGCTATTTCTAGTTATACTGCCTTGGATCTGCCTACAGTTCTGGGAATGATTAAAATCCTAATCAGTTCTTCCTTGTCCTTCATTTTGCATAATTTTAAATACAGAGTCATCATATTCTCCCTGTCACTTGTGTTTTCTTCTAGCCAAGAATGACCTAATTCCCTTAATTTTTCCTTACAAACAGTCAGTCCTTACAGTTCTTCTGGAACAAAACTAATTTTTGCTTTGCTTAAAGATCTCTCCTAACCTATTTGTTTCTGAGGTCTACAAAAACAAGACTAATTTCAAGGCCTTGTAGAGGCTTTATTTTTTTTCATCTTCAGTATCTCTGCACTTACAATTTGTGATTGAAGGATCCTTCTACTTGCTGTGAATTTAAAATTCATTGATACCACTTGACACCTAAAACAGAGACATCTAGCCATCTTGAAGCCTTTATGTTCTGTTATGGCTTTCTGGGTATCCTATCAGTTCAAAGTCGTGCTTCCTTCCCTCCTTTTTTTTTTTCTCTTTTTTTCCTTTTTTAATTTATTTTTTGTTTGTTTGGTTGGTTGGTTTGTTTTGTTTTCTTATTTAAGTATTCATTTAATCTTCTCATTCTATGGACTTACTCTTCAATGTGCTGAGAAGCATAAGCTTTGAAACAAAGCATAAACTTAAATTTCAAGTGGGCCAAGGGGGAATAGCAGCCCTCCAGCTCAGACCTTGAAGGTTTTTTATGTTTCTATCCTCAATGATTTTAATAACCTTCTGATTTTTGTATATAGTTGTTTATTTAACTCTAGTACTCTTTCACTCTCATTTCAGTTTGTGACTAAATGGAGGGTTACACAAAAGTCCAAGACATGTAATAGGATTCTTTTTTCCAAGCAGGAAATTTTTCTTCAGCAGTGTTTGCAGTTCTTACTTGATATTTTTGGCTCATACTTGTGTCAGACCTGCTAAAAGTCAACAATTTTGTAAATAGATTATGTGAAGCAATATAAAATTTGGCAAAATCTATCTGCTACTTCTACAGTACTTCTGTTAAAACAGCCAGCTGAAGTTTCTCTGCAGATAGCCGTACATACCCTCAAATGATACACTAGTATAATCAAATGCCTGTTTTCTGGTTGCAAGAATACAACTTTAATCCTCTTTTCTTTAGTCTAAATTCAGTTGGTTTATTTCATATCTTGAATAAATGGCTTTTGATTGAAATCTTGAATTTTTCCTTGCCTGAGATCTTGGTACTGTTTATAAGCATTTGACTAAGATATATTGTGCCTATCTGTGCCTAATGAAGCACTAACCAGACTAAATGATGAATGGCAGTTTAATCAATTCAGTTCATTTGGTCACCAGCAGAAGCATATGGAACATAAATTTTAACTGCTCTTTTATAAACTCCTGAATTATTAAAAAATTTTCCCAGAAACCTGTTTTCCAAAGTTTTCCTTTACTTTTCAATGCCTGAAGAGAAACTTTGCTTAATATATCTAAGCTTTGGGATGTAGAATTAGAAAATAGTGATGTATGTTTAATTTTCTTCTTTAAGAAATATGACTATCAACTCTCATTGTCCTGGAATGTAAAATTTCATTATTTAGTAGTGGTCAAAGCCTTCGAGGATGAGTAAAACATGGGTTGTCTGACAATAATCTTAGTTGTGTGGTACCTAGAAATACACAGCCCCAACCTTATTAAACAGAGAGAAGCTGCAGGGCCTTCATCGGTCTGAAGAGCTACCATCCATATTCCTGCTACTACACTTGCCTTCCAACACCTGTGAAGTATTCATATGTATACAGTGGTTTTAGTAAATGCATGCGCTTGTTCTTCAGCCTGGAGTTGATAAAAAAAAAAAAGAAAAAAGTTATTCCGATACTGGTGATGAAAACAAAAGTGTAGTTGCTGGCCATTTAATCTGTAAGGAATCTTTCTAAAATTGTGTACTTTCTTTTCTTTCTTTCCTCTGTAGGGGAGTGGGTTGTATCTTTGTAGAAATGATTCAAGGTGTCGCTGCTTTTCCAGGAATGAAAGACATTCAAGATCAACTTGAAAGGATATTTCTGGTGAGTTCTTCATTGCTGAAGTAATGTACCTAAGACAACAAAGGATGGATTGAGAAATTTTCATGTATTTCCTTGTTTCGGGAATTACATCACTGACAGAGCAAAGGATCAGAAGCCTAATCCACAATCTAGATACACAAGCCAGATAGTCCACAAGCTAGATAGTTTATTTGATATATTCTTGAAGACTATGTAATAAGTTCAGATCCTTGGGTTTTTTAATCAATAATTTTCAGATAATCTTGTGAAAGTTTTTTATACAATTGTGGAAAAAAGCTTTCCAAATACAAAGCAATGGAAATCCAGCCAATTCATCATCCTCGCTTTGCAAGTGATTAAAAACAATTACTCTGGTTGGTGCTTTATTAATATTATGCTAACATTTTAATGTCAATGGCAAGTAATTTTTGTGAGATAGACATACAAAGGAAAAGTAGGATAGGAAATTAGGTGAGAAACAGAATGGGAAATTAGCAATTATGCTTATACTCAAGTTCAACAGGAATCTTTGATTATTGCTTCTGCAGTTGAGTTGGACCCTTCATAAGGTATGTGGGTACCTCATAGGCACTGATGACACATCCACATTGGGAGTGAAAGAAAAAGTTCTTTTTATTGAGCATAAACTATTATTTACATATTTTTCTTTCCAGGGTTGTGGGGTGTTTTTGTTTGTTTGGGGTTTTTTGGGGGGGTTGTTTGGTTGGTTTGTTTGGTTGGTTTTTTGTGTGTTGTGGGTTTTTGTTTTGTTTTGTTTTGTTTTTCTTTGTGTGTGTGTGTGTGTGTGTTGGGTTTTTTGGGAGAGGTGGTGGGGGGTTTTCATTTGGTTGGTTTTTTGGGGTTTTTTTGGTTTGGGTTTTTGTTTTGTTTTGTTTTGTTTTGTTTGGTGGGTTTGTGTGTGTGATTTTGCTTTGTTTTGAACTTGCTCTTTCTCCCATTGTGCCCTGAGTTTGGCAGTTCCCTTTCAGAAGGCTCAGGAAACAACTTTTCTTGACTCCCTGATAAAGGGTTTCATTTACTCCAGTGCATGCTGGGAGCTGTGCTGTTATGGAGTGCGTTTCTTCACAGAAGCCTCTGCTCACCCAGATCCTAGCCAAAGTGGCACCTGGTACTGTGGGGTGGCCATTGGGGAAAGTATCACAAAATCAGCCTCTTCCCTCAACCTGGCAATCTCTGTTTTGCTTCTGTCCACATATCTAAAAGTGGAGCATGAGCATACCCTTGCTTTTAAAGGTTATTCTGTTAGTAGCCATTTATTTCAAGTGCAGAGGATTTATTTGGGATTCTTTTTTGGCCCATGGGGAGGTGAAGAAAGTCTTTCATAATGTGTTTTAAAAATTTACATTCTTCATTTTCCTCAGACTTGCTTGTACTACATCCCTTTTGTTGGGACATCAGGGAATTTAGCAACTGCTTTTAGGAAGGACTCAGAAGAAAAGATCATATTTGACTGTGATATAAAAATACCCATTTTCTGTAAAATATTTTGTTATTCTGCCTGCTTGGCTAATACTGTGAAAATTCTGTGCTGTGGCAAAATAGCTGTGCCACAGTATACACAAGGAGCAGCACTTCTGAGCAGTTCCTGTCACGGGTCTAATTGCTTCATTTGTTTGTGTATTTTAAGCTAGAAACATCTTAGCCAGTTTTAGGGCTTTGTTTTCTTAAATTATTATGCTTCTTTTTTATTGGGATGAAATTTCCTCCTTATTTATAGAATGTGATATATTCAAAAGGATAAATTCCTCTTTCATATTATTTATTGTGGTAAAATTTTAGTGGTTTTGCTATGAAAATTAAAGTCTTTTAACATAAAAAATCAGTGCTTCCTTTAACAGAGCCTGTTTGCACTATATCATATGAAATTATATGATATAGTGCAAAAAATAATAGTAATGGGTATAGGATATAAACGTATTTTTGTATGCGTTCTGTAAACTTTTTCCTTTCTCTTCCCTATCCTCACAATTATTTGTGTGTTAAAATTCCAAGATAAATACACCCCAGGATGAGATTTGAAGCCTGCCAATTTTTTAAAACTCTGTGTGAAAACTACAGCTGCAAATATAGAGAACAGTTTTGAAATAACAAGGGCTAATTTATTGATACTGTTTCTTTAAATTGATTTTTTTTCACAAACCTTCAAGTAAAAAGATAACATTTTTGACTTTGTAGTTTTATGGTCCATTGTAAATTTGAGTTAATTTTAAAATACCATTTTATTAGGCTTTCTAATGAAAGTGTCTAGTTACCCTTAGCTAAAGAGTTTGAGTGCCTTCCTAATGTACTCTAAGCATCACTAAGAATTTAAGTTATTTATTTAAAAGTTATAAAACAAAGGCTTATTCTTATTTGGTTTTACATTTGAACAGAAGGATTAAATTAATTCATTCTCTGGTGAGTGATGTCTAGTGTGGTAGTTCATAGTGCTGAAGTACAAAATTAGTTAGTAATTAGTAATTAGTTGTTACACCAGAAACTAATATAATCAAGTCCACACAGTGTGCACTTAAACAGATGTGAAAGAAACAGATCAACCAATAAAAGACTTTTTCAGAAACTCTTGCCATAGTTCATATTTTCAGCATCCATCAGTGATGGTTTTCTTCTAACAAAGGGTAGTCTTCTGAAAGTGGTGTTAGGTACAGTCCACCTTCACACTAATCCTTTTGTTCTGTAGTCCTAAGTACACAATTTGCAACAAAAGGTACATTAATCTGTGTTGTATCTGTTACCATTGTTATTACTCATTGTGAAACATCCATATCATGTAAAGGGTCCATCCAGGCTGTAGTTTGAGGCTTTTAGGGCATCAGTTGCACTGTAGTAGGGAAGTCAAAAAATGCTAAGAAATAAGTCAGGAAAAGTAGACAAGATTTAATGTGAATAACAGTTTAAAATTCTTAAATGGCCATTTGATTTCCTATTGTATAATTTTCCATTATTATGTAAATGAACCTGAAATATGTTGTATGTATGCCATTTCAGAAATTTTAAGTGGAAGTCAAGGAGAGGTTCTCTTAAGTGCTTTTGCTTATCTCTACCATTGGCATTCTTCATATATATACATAGTGAGAGTAGGTGCAACCCAGCACACCACATACGTTTCTTCCTCATTATAATTGACATTTATTTGTTTAATAATTGCTTCATTAAGTGTTTGTATATAATAGATTAAGAACAGAGATTGACCTTTCAGGTTTGCTTAAGAACTTTTCTCCTTAAGCTTATGTTTCCTGACTTCTGTTGTTTTAAATGGTAATCTACACTGATTCTCTGTTTCTGTTACAGCAGCTGTTTATAATAAGCACTCTCAGATTCCATTACTATGATAGGCCTCTGTAAAATAGCAAGGGATTATAAACCAGAATTGGTTCTCAGAAGTGGACCAGCATTTAGATATGTTGATGAATGAGGAAGCTGCAAGTTGTTATTGTCACACTTAGGATCTGATAATATGAATTCTCTTTTCTAACCAATACTTAAAAGTATGGACAATCTCTTTTAAAAAAACCTGTACTTACCAAATAAAATTGAAAACAGACTATAAGTAGTTCCCTTTTTCAAAGAGCAGTGAATAAAATGTCTTAATGCAGAGGTGATTTGGTTTAATAAGTACATTATGACATCTCTACTAATTTTTTCCTACATATTGGAATTGATGTTACTTTCTGGATAGAACTGCATCATAGAAAATAAGAGCAAAAAGCATGATTCCTGTCTTCAAGAGCTAACAAGTCTTTTGCCTCAAAGTATCAAACTAGTGATGTATGATGATTTCCAGCACAATAAAGAAGATTCAGCAAACCATTTCTTTTGCCAGTCTGTGAGACAAACAGCTTGAGGTTTTATTGCAAGGTGCTAGGTCTAATGTACCAATACTCAGCTATAGTGATCTCAGCATTTCTATTTAGTCTTGTAATATATGCACAAGACAGAATCAAGCTTTGATCAAGTACATGTTGAACGGTGAAAGTGTGGGAATAGGAAAAATATGTGAAGCAATCTGTTGAAATAAAATAGAAATACACAAAATTGGGACATATCATTTGGCTTCTGAGGTTTTCTGTATCAAGGAGAACCTACCATTGTAAATAAGCTTCAATTATGTCTAGAAACAAAAGCTGAACCAAATGCCTTCAAGCTAGCCCCATACTGGTGAGAATTGACAGCTTTTTGGATCTCGTGATGATCAGGCCAGCAGGACTAGGGATGTAATTCTGCCCTTGTACTCAGCACTGGTGAGGCCTCACCTCGAGTACTGTGTGCAGTTCTGGGCCTCTCACTTCAAGAAGGATATTTTGGTGCTGGAGCAGGTCCAGAGGAGAGCGATGAGGCTGGTAAAGGGCTGGAGGGAAATTCTTATGAGGAGAGGCTGAGGGAGCTGGGGTTGTTCAGTCTGGAGAAGAGGAGACTCAGGGGGGACCTCATCACTCTCTGCAACTACCTGAAAGGAAGTTGTAGTTAGGTGGGGGCTGGGATCTTCTCCCAGGCTACTAGTGACAGGATGAGAGGGCATGGCCTGAAGCAGTGCCAGGGAAGGTTTAGACTGGATATTAGGAAGCACTTCCTCATGAAAAGAGTGATAGAACATTGGAATGGACTGTCCATGGAGGTGATGGAGTCACCATCCCTGGAGGTGTTAAAGTTTGGATGCTGCACTTAGTGGCATGATTTAGCTGATGTCATGGTGTTAGGTCATAGGCTGGACTTGATGATCTCAGAGGTCTTTTCTAGCCTTAGTAATTCTGTGATTCTGTGATCATGAGTTGAGTGTTAAAGCTGATTACACTGAGAAGCCTGTAGTATGCCTGTGCATGCCTTACCCTGAGCCACTCTGGAGGTACCAACTTGGTTACAGTTCTGATTTTGATATAAGGATGTGCTTTTATACTTGCTGTTCTTAACAGATTCACACCAGATCAGAGTTGAATTTCTTGTGCTAGCCTAATTTTTCTTCTGGAGAGAATTTTTTAAGTGGGAAGGTATTTCTGTCTTTTCCACTTTATGTGAGGTTTCTGAAAGCCACTGCAGATCAAAGTGAATTTTCCTCCCAGGCTCCGAAGCCTTCCCGATAAGGGAATAATCTGTGCATTGGCTGAACTTTAGTCTTGGTGCCAACAACACTGAAAATTACATTTCACTGCAAGAATACTGTACAAAAAGTTCTCCTGATACTCTGTCAATCTCTGCACAGGCAGGACAATGGCATTTAAATGCTGTTTTATCTGTAAATGTGCATTCACTCTGCCAACACAGCTGTGGGCTGCGGGTACACTGCAGGAGCCTCACACCGCGGGTAAAGCGGCACAGTGGGAGTTTGCAGCCAGAAGCTTCTGTCTTCCCTGACACATGTATTGCAAAAAGATGAGCTCTCCTCTCTGATATTGGATGCTATTGCTCTGTTGGGTGTCATAATGCACAATATTAAAAAAAATATCTAAAAGAGAACAATATCCATTTGTTGAGCCCAGCAGCCTGGGATGCCAAAGGGTGATGCTGGAGATGCTGGCTTTCTACATGGAGCTGTACAGCAAAGACTTGCAAGAGTTTGCAGTTTTAGATAACTATGAAAAATGGCCTTTTCCTAACAGATGAGAATGCAAGTGTTACTTCTGTTAGTGAAGATTTGAAAGGCTAGCAATATTTTTTCATAGGTATTTATACCACATGTATATATGACTACATGCCTCAAGTGGCTTGTAATGCAGGCTAGTAGCATTTCCTCTGCAACTCAAATGTTAACAGGTGTTTGTGAACCTGTGGAGCTTTCTTCCTGTGGTTCTGTATCTGAAGTTTTGCTTCATATCACTGATGTCCTCTAAAGCATGAAGTAATACATTTTAACAGGCCTCACTTTCATTTAAGCTTATGATGGACCTAAATGAACTGTGCTTTCTGCTACATTCTGTTAATAGCATCTTTTGGGAAGCTAGCAATGCTGAACCCAAGGGAGGAGTACTTTAACTATTGGGTCCTGGAAGTTAACCCATGTAGTGAGATGTTTAGTCAAATTGATAGGTCTTCTATTCCTGTTTCATTATTCAATGTATGTTTTTTATGTCACTTGGTAAATACTTTGTCTCTGAAATACAGCTTGTTCATCTCTGATGGAATAGATATATTTGTGAGGCTGGACCTGAGCTGAAATTTTATTTTGTATGGGCATGGTATCTATGGTGCTTTATCTGTTGCAACCAGGTGACCAGGAGAAAGTCATTGTTGCCAAACAGATAGTTCTAGCTTAGAGGGGAAAAGTTTTCTACAAACAGCTTATGTTTTCCATCTCTCTCCATTTTTCTCTCACCAATAACTTTATGAAGAAAACAAGGGTTTTCTTTGAAACTCTTAATTAAGTAGAAACCTGACTGCTGAGTGCTATCTTCTAGAATACAGCATGTACATAGAATGAGAGAAGTGCAGTGTATTATAAGCTGCTAATGAATTTACCCCTGCTTTGCTTTATTACAACAATATGCAAAATATTTTACTTCTCTTCAGCACCACTGAAAGTAAAGTAATAAATAACAGCCTTCTCTACCTGTGTGTCTTCTCTTTGAAGTTGGTAGTGCTTATTCAGTACCTTACTGCAGTTGCCTGTAGGTTTTGCACTGATAGTCACTTTTACAAGGTTCCTGTCCGGGCTCTATGTCTTCTGCCAAACTTCAAATGAAAGTAATTTTAAAGTAGGCAAGTGTGAGGTGAATTAACCTTTAAAATGATCTTTAAAAAGCAAAGTAAATCTTCTATGTATTCATGCTTTGCAAAGGATTTTGGATTTTTTAGTGTTCTTTTTAAGGAGTTTCAGATCAGTTTTAGCATTCTGACTGCACTGTATTGTCTTCTGTATCACTGCATGTGTAGTCTTTTCCCTTTTAACAGGGCACAAGGTATTTAATACTAATTTTCATTTATGTCTTATAAAGAATTGACCTCACCATGTCTGGTAGTCATTGTCAGTGTTGTTCTTTGCCTTATATCATTAAATCTATATGATATTTGGCAAACAAACTAGGTCTAGGATTTACAAATAGCAATCTTATAAAAATGTAGGAAATTTTCTTAAGGAATATTGCCTATGCATTTCAGGAAAGGAGGATTTAAAATAAAAAATACACTCCATTAACATTTCTTTTAGAAAAGAGGATATGTAACCTCCCATTCATCCATGTTTGAAGTCATAAAAATACCCAGCAGCATATGATAGGCACTTGCCAGGGGAACTACCAGCTGGTAGCAGGAAGGAAGAGGAGGAGGGGAAATAAATTGTGTAGCCTCATCTTTGAATTTCAAGGTCTGACTGGATTTCAGGCCAGCCAGTCATACAACCTGATGCACATCAGTGTCATCTTCTGCTTGCAAGAAGGTGTTCCCATCCAGCCAGCTAATTCTGAACAAAACCCAGAGCACATCTGGGTTTGCAAGAGCCTGGCTTATTATCTGTTTGGTAGTGCAAAATGTGAAGAGTAATTGGCTATCAGAAAAATAAAACAAATTAAGACATGGTTCGGTAGAAAGCAATGGGTTTGTGGGGTTTTTTTTGGAATCAGAATGTTTTTTTTAGTATGTGCCATATTTCAGTTGCTGAATGAGAGATGTGCTATAATTATAAAGATGCATTGTTTCTATTCCAAGCTTGCCTCCTTCTATTCCTCAGCTTGCTGGTGTCAGTGCAGCTCTGTTAACTTACTTACATGGGTGTACATCTTTGGAAGCACCTTACTTCTTGGCCCCAGACACCACAGAAACAGATTTATTTATTTTTTTCCCCCATGTAAAATCACTTTCTGGACAGGTTGTGTCCACATGCATTACAGAGGTAGAAGTTGCAAACATTTTTGCATGCAGGTAATACAGAGCAGAAATGCAGTTCTAAGCAAGTTGTGCATATTACAAATGGAGCTGAAGTCCATTCTGAACAAAAGTGTTGGTCTGTTATTCAAAAAATAATTCTACAAGATACTATTGTGCTGGATCAATGCACAGGCCAATTCATAAACGCTGTGGCGTGCTGGCTTTATTTACTAGGAAAGATAATAAAAGATCAGACATCAGATAGTCATATCTGACTATGCCTGGGGAGACCTTATAGGAGCCATCTGGTATTTAAAGGGGGCCTACAGGAAAGATGGGAAGGGACTCTTTGTCGGGGAGTGTAGTGATAGGACAAGGGGTAACTGAAAGACAGTAGATTTAGATTAGATATTGGGAAGAAATTCTTTACTGTGAGGTAGTGGAACAAGTTGACCCCTCTTCAATGCCAGGTTGGATGGGGCTTTCAGCAACCTGGTCTAGTGGAAGGTGTCCCTGCCCATGGCAGGGGGCTTGGAACTAGATGATCTTTAAGGTCCCTTCCAACCCAGAGCATTATATGGTTCTGTATTGCTTTCTCTTTCTGTTTTGTAAACAAAGGAACAATGTTTAAAACACCCAAATCTTTTTTGTCTTTCCTCATTTACATGTGTCTGAATTGCACCTCACATGCCAGAAGTGTTTTTTCTGAAGAGCATCTTGATTTCCAGAATTGTCATTTATAACACAGGCACTCCATAGTTCAAGTTGAAACAAAGTTGAAAATGTCTAAAATGTTTAAAAATCACTGTAAGGCACTTTTAGATTATGACTTTGGAGACAGGTGATGAAAATCTAAGGTGGATATGCTTTGCCTGTCCACATTTTTCTTAAAAGACTTCAAGAATAATAGCTGATTTCTTCTTCCCTGATAAGATCTGGTAAAAGTATATAGCTTTTCCTGTCATAGTATCTGGGGGAAACATCTTCATTCCTTGCACATGTCTGAGATACCATTTGCAACAGGCCTAATTTGAATAAAAGTAGACTTTAATACCTGTTTTAGTGTTTCCTGAATCAGTGCCCTAGACTAGGTATTAATTTAGCAAGATGCTGAGCACTTGCCATAAGATTGAGTGTCTTAACTATCACTGCTGTTTACACAAGCTGCTGATCTTCAGTATCTTTCTATAAGCTAAATGTAAAGTTTCAGATAAGTTTAGTGATTTCAGGAGGCTTAAAGATTTCAGGAGCTGACATTAATCTACCTTGATTAGGACAGCTACTTTTCTAGTTCATTAAATGGCTGTGGTTAAATATTTTAGGCATTTCATTTGACGTATGTTGAAAATGTTGTATAATCTTATCTGAGTTTTAAATATGCATATAATGCATACAAATATGTGTATGCTATTACTTATGTGACTTGCACAGAGAAAAGAAAATCAGAAAGAACTCATCTCTGCTGATTTATTCTTTTAATGTTTTATTATTATTATTACTGTATTATAAGAGAAAAGTAATCAATAGGAAAAGAGCTGCATTAGTTTGAAACTACCTTGAAAAGTACGGACAAAATCAGTATTAATAAATAGGAAAAGGAGAGAAAAAAAGACTACAGAAAGGGAATACTTTCTAATTTGTAAGAAGATGTTTAAAAATAGGAGGTCTCTACAGGAATTGAGAGTAGAGTTACCTAACTGGTATCTTAATGCAGTAGATAATCTCAACTGTTTATTGGAGTATTGGGTTTGGAGTATGCAGTATTATGTTTCATTCTTGTTCCTTTGGTTCTTTCTTCCCCAGGCTTCTGAGTGGTCCATTTATAAATAACTTGGACACTATAGCAAAACTGGATTCTCTGGCTGTCAGTTAAAGGGATTAAAATGTCTTGTGTTCACTATTTGTCTTTAGAGTGTGCATTATATCACTGTGCAGCAGTATTTCTGGCAATTGAGGTCTGTTTCTGAGTGCGTCAGAGAGAGTTGATAATATGTTTTATGAGAACATAATGAGAATTCTTCATGGTACTTTTTCCGGGCACAATATAGTCCAAATGCCTGTGGTGTTAACTCTCAAACCTGTCAGTGATGGAGCAGAACAGCATAAGGTAAATTCTTAACAGAGAGTGTAGCATGGTGCATTAGGTATGTTCTCACATTAGTATGTTTGTCCTGATGATGATTACATCCATCAGAGAAATCAAAGGAAATTTTTAGGCATCTACTTATTGCACTGAAAGTTTACAGTTAGTTTTCTATGATCTTCTGATGGGTGAGAAATCAGTTGACCTTATATACTTTCAATCTGATTAAACTTTGCTGTGTCATAAAGAGGGATTTATGCTTTTAAAATAACTCTTCATCAATTCCTTTTAAAAAATAAAAATATTCTGTAGTTACTTCCCTTCATCAAAAGGGATTTTTTTTTTTTCATTTTAACACATTATCATCTTAGAACATATTATATTTGCGGGTCTTTTTAGCCTGTGTATCCTGAATGTAATTACCACAGGTATGACAGGTTGTCAGGGGTTGGAAGATCTTCAAGTCCAACCCCCCTGCCAGAGCAGGACCATATAATCTAGCACAGGTCACACAGGAACACATCCAGGCGGGTTTTGAAAATCTCCAGAGAAGGAGACTCCACAACCTCTCTGGGGACCCCATTCCAGTTCTCTGTGACCCTTATGGTAAAGAAGTTCCTCCTCATGTTAAGGTGGAACCTTCTGTGCTCCAGCTTATACCCATTCCCTCTTGCCCTATCACAGGGCACGAGTGAGAAGAGGCTGTCCCTTCCCTCTTGACACTCAGCCCTCATATATTTATGAACATTTATCAAATCCCCTCTCAGTCTTCTCCAGACTAAAGAGCCCCAGGTGTCTCAGCCTTTCCTCGTAAGGCATG
>JANHGN010016415.1:102151-119637 GCA_024605025.1 Megaceryle maxima
ACCATTGGCCTTCCTGGCCACAAGGGCACATTGCTGTTCCATGGAGAACTTGTTGTCTACCAGGACTCCCAAGTCCTCCTCCACAGGGCTTCTTTCCAGCAGATCACCTTCCAGTCTGTACTGGTGTACTTTATTATTCTTCCCCAGGTGGGGGACTCTGCACTTATCCTTTTTAAACCTCAGTAGGTTCTGCTCTGCCCAGCTCTCCAGTCTGTCCCAGTCTTGCTGGATGGCCGCGCAACCTTCAGGTGTATCTGCCAATTCTCAGCTGTAGCTGGTAACTGTGCTTTTCTCATAAGAGAAAGAAAAGTTACATATTTTTTTCATTGCTGTTGAACTGGCCCTTAAGTACAATCAGGGAATGCAGCCAGAGATTTTGTCAATCCGTTAGTTATCCTTTGTGTCTCATCTTGATGTGCATCCATTGCCCTAATTACTTAAAAAGACACCTTAATAATTTGGATGTTGGAGATTCCAATCATTTTGGTATAGTCTGGTCTGGTCTGATGACTGAGAAATTTGATTAATAACACTGCTGTGCTGCTGGACCAGCTTGTTAGAGTGTGCTAGTATTGCTCCTTTCTCTTGGAAGAGGCAGAGTAGAGACCAGGTTGTGCTGACCTCACTACATCATATCACTGTATGAAATGCTCAACAGTTCAAAGCAGGGTAAATAACTGTAGCCAGGGAAAATCCTCTTTTGTTTGTTTTATGGAGCTTTTAACGATATCCCTGCAGTACCCTATTCCGTAAAAAAACCCAAACAACATTTATCAGACAAGTGAAAGTGGCTTAAAACTAAGGATAGCGAAACACCTGTTTCTTACTAGAGTCATGTCTTCTTTGGACTTCATTTCCTTCCAGTAAAACATACTTTCAGTGCAGCTTCCTACCACTTTTGCTTTATATTGTCTTATTCTTGCTATTGCTTTCATGGTTTTGTTGCTTTTGCAGCCTTAAAACTAGCTTAATAATAGCATCATGCTGGTCATCTGCATTCCTCACATAGTCCAAGAGGTCAGCTGTGCCTATATCACCGAGAAGTTGATTTTTCTCTCTGATAACTTGTATAGTTATCATTGTTTCATTGGAGTAACATCTCCCTTTCTACTAATTCAATGAGATCTGTAAAATTTACCTCTGAAATGCTATGACTTGCCTTGTAATAGCAGTGTTGCTCATGTTAAAGAATTAACGTAGTCATTTTCCTGTTCTGACCCTGCATCACTTTTCAGCCTTTGTATCACCAGTATTTCAGGCCATGCATTTCTGTGGACTGTAATGCATTGGGAGTGGGGGATAAGAAACTTTTAACTTTATTCTTTCTCTTCCTCTCCACCATTATTGACTACTAGTGGTACAGAAACTCTTTGTCATGTGTCTGTGCAAATTTTCTTTTCTGTGTTTGCACATCCTATTTATTTATTTGTCCCTTTCCCCATCCAGTTTGTTTTTTGGATTCGGTTTGGTTTTCTGAAAAAGAGTGGACCATTATATGCAGGTGTTAAGCGGTGCCAATCTCTTGAGAATTTGCCTTCATTCATTCACACTTCAACTGTTTCAGTGCAAACCCCCTCAATTCCTTCAATACTGTAGGCAGTACTCTCTCCAAATCCTACCCAGTCCTCACAGCTCCCTTCTTCAGTAAGTAGAGAGGAACTGTTCCAGCAGCTCCAGGGAAGTAGTTTCCTTTTGCCCAAAAGTGTGGCTGCAAAGATCAAGGACTGCCACTGCAGCTGCCCTGCATGTGGCTTAGGGCAATTTTAAATGCAGACAGGAGATGACGATGTTCTAATCCCTCCTGCCTGGTGTTTTTGATAGCTTGGAAGTCATGGGCAAAGTTACTGAGTGCACTAATGTCAGAGCAAACAAATGGTTTCACTGAAGCTGGGAGTGCAGCTGCCCCTTCCAGTTACATGACATCTGTTTTCACCATCATTTAAATAGTCAACATGAAAAGTCTTAGGCCATCTGCCAGCTAATTATTAAAGCCACTGCTGCTAAATGAATAATAAATGGTTAAATTGCAGTTTCCAATTTTCAGAAAATTTGAGTGTCTCAGTATTCCATACTTTTTCTAAACCCACTTCTGATCTCTACATTTGGATGTGTACCTCATGGTGTCATGAAGATGAATGAACCCCTCCCTCTTACTGGACTTGCAAGGAAATGGGTAGAGAAGGTGTCGGGAAAATGGGTAGATGCTCTAGTGAAGAACTCACTGGAAACTTCCAAGGTGCTCTGGAGTGAGGTGTTCTAGCTCACTATGCTGCAGTGAAGGATATGAGTTCTCTTCAGCCACAGCCTCCCCATTGATCTTACTGCCTTCTGGATGAGAATGAGTATCTCCCTGGGATTCAGCCCCCAGCACCACTTAAAATATCTCAGCTACTTTTATAGACAGTGTCTCTCCATTAGAAATAGGCTGACATTTCCCCCACTTTTAGGAAAAACCCAGTATTTCTGTACTGGTTAGACTTCCATTTTTCATTCTGCTTGCTTGTTCTGTTGCTATTCAGACTCAGAAGGATAGTGAGCAGTATAAAACTCTTTCTTTTTGTGTAGCAAAATACTGCTGGTTGGAATTAATACACCAAGCATTGTGCTATGGTTTGTTGTAGGATGTACACTTGAAACTGAATCACTTGAAATGGATTTTTAGTGATGAGGTTAGATGTGTTTTAAAGTGATTTGATTTGGGAATTCTGCTAAGGTTCATTTTAGGAATGAGCAGGATATTTAAATATCCAGGAAGAATGCTCTTGTATCAACCACATATACCCAGCACAATGGGAGCTCATTATTAATGCACGGACTGTTTCAGAAATACTTTAACACCTGGACCCACACATTCTTCAAATGGCAGCATGACTGCCTGCCTTCATTAACTGCAGATTGAACAAATGATTGCTTAAAAAAAATTGACAAAATACCCACTGCTTCACTGGACTCCATGTGGCTGCATGAATCTATTCAAAATTGAGATTATTACAAGATCAGGACCTTAGTTTCCTCTCCACTGCAAATGTTTTCTTATCACATAAGCAGCACATGTCATGAGCTTCTATTGTGCCGTGCATATGCTGTTCCTTGTGCATAAGTCTTGGTGTGGTGTCACAACAAGGTACACTCGTTCTTCCAGTGTGTTGTGACTGGGCACCAGGCCAGAGACAAAGGGTTTCCAGTATCCAAGAAGTACAGCACGCCTCACCGCTTCCGAGTGGGGTTTTGCTCTAGGAGAAAACAGTGGATTGGTTTCTGTGAACACCATTGGGTCAGCTCCTGATGTGGTGATGATCCATATCAGGAGTGGATGTGATCCCAAATGTGCTTGTTTGTTCAAATAGTTGTAGTTAAACAAAGGTATAGTCAAGAAACACAATTTCATTTTAAATACAAATGTTTCCCTTGCTATTTTATGATGATTCATAGGAAGATTCATAAATTTGGTCTGGTAATTGTTTAAATAAGCTTTCCAGCTGAATGGCAGCTTTAAGCCCTTAAGTATCCTGATGCAGTAGTGTAGCTTTGCCTGTGCCAATGAGATTGGATGCTGCTACACTTGGTAGGAATTTGTGTGTGTTCACTGAGCCACTGAGCCACTTTTATGGTCTTCAAAAAGACTATAAAGGCAGTTTTATGATCCAAAAGCAGCATTGCTTTTACGGTAAGCCAGCATTTCCAAATAAACCCCGTGTAGTGCATACCTGGAATTCAAATGAGCCAGCTGCTGAGCCAGCACAGCAGGGCTTGTGGAAGTACATTTCATAAAAGCCTCCCGCAGGCTTTTGGCTATTTTATTTTCTTCTTTTTTAGGTTTAAAGAAAAAAAAGCCAGTAAAATAACTTGAAATAAGGCTTTAAAGACCATAGTTAGGAGAGGACTCTCTGTTTGGGTGGGTTATTCCAAAGGCTTTACAACACAAACGGGATAGGAAATCTAAAAGGAGAAGTGTATACCATTCTGTACAGGGTAAATCAGAGCAGATTTTAAAGTATATGTAAACAAGCACAAGTTGTGAGCCAGGGGGGTCCTTCTGAGAGAAAACTGGTGTCTCTCTTCTCCTTCACAGTGAAGAAAACCATTCTGTTTGTTACCAAATAGTAAGGAAGAGATCTTCCAGCACAGAAATCAGCAGCAGCTGCTTCTTCATACGTATGAACACCAAGATCTTCCTTGGTGAAACTGTTGCCTCTCTGTAACCTTATTTGAGAGCTCACAAGCTCTGGCAATGCCAGAAAGGCAGACTTGCCTCCTTGGAGCAAGAGGAGAGTAATATGTTGAGGTCAGCTGTAGTTTTTCGGCAAGAGTTTTCTTCCCAGTCTTTTCACGATCCACAGCTTCCAGGTGTACAAAACCTTTAAAATTCTCTTCTTACTAAGGATCATTTTCATCCTATTGAGGTGTTTTACAGTTTCTGCAGCTCCAAAGTAGATATTAGAGACACTAAATTTAGTTTAATCTCAGGGTTTTTTTATTATGATGATGGGATTGTTTGATGATGGAAGGAGACTCCTCAACACAGGTGGCTGGGAAAGCTGGAGGGACAGGTTCTCAATTCTGCTGCTTGAGCATGGAGCATCCCTCACAGAGGAGCCCTCTCTTCGCTTTAGAGGTAAACATTGTCTCCTTTTAGCATGTGCTATGCTTTTTAATGAACTTGTAATTTTGCTAGATTGCTTCACGGTTTCACTGATTTGAGGAAAAGTACAGTCTCAGTCAGGAGTTTGCCTTTTTTTCCTTTTGCTGCTAATTTCAGATTCTCTCTTTACAGCATAGGCCCCTCTGTTTTCAAAATGTTTTCCAAATCCTGTTTTATTAGTGGTGTTAGTGTTTGTCTCATTAATAGAATTCTTTTAGTGGGAATCACTAAATAAGAAACCAGTTTCTTCCACCATGTGAACCTTTAGGAAAGCTGTAAGTTATAAAATAGGGCACTATGATAACGTTATGAGATGTGCTGACTACCTGTAGGAAGAAGATACCTCAGCCCCATACAACTTGCTTTTTTCTCATTGTAAAATTTACATTAAATTACTCTGGTTTTCCTCTCTCTCCAATTAATTAATTTAATTAATTAAATTGGATTATGGACAGAATTAGTTTCTAAAAGCTATCTTATTGATAGACCTGTTCCTGTGATTCAGAATATATTATGTATTTAGGTCCTTTTCAGAATAAACAAAACTCTTCTGACTGAGCATATCTTGGTAATGCTTTATGGTAAAATTAGGGATTTCATTTAATCCTGTCCTGACAATCTGCAGTGCTGGGTCTGTGGTGATGCCTGCTCAGTTCCTCCCAGCTGTCATGCCGAGCTCATGCAGCAGGTAGAGCCTGGCTCTGTGGAGGCAGATAGGCATGTTTATGAAGTCTCCAGTTCCTGTCATCTTCCTTGCTTTAGCACGGTTGCAGTGGTTTCTCTGCTGGGGTCTCTCAAAAGGGTAGCTCTGGTTACCATGGGTATGAAGAGAACCACGAGTTTATTTATGCCACAAACAGCATGGATACAGTGCTGGGATGAATTTAATCTTTTGATGCAGACAGCTACTCAAATACCATTTATATACACAAAGTAAGGTTGGAAAAATCACATATTGAAAGGCTTCTTGGTGAGACTTCTTCATATTTTTCCTCTATGGGGAAAGGATAAGAACAGTTGGGTCCTTTACTGTTTTAAGTACCTCATTTTTCATCCTTGACAGAGCTAAAGCACAAATATTAGTTGACTTTTTTAAATTAATGTGTGTTGTTAAAATTTTGTGGGAATGTTGATAATAATTTCATGTTTTGCTTCCCTCATCCATACTGGCACATTACCTAAATGTTTTTGATGCCAGCTTCATCATAAATCACTCCTTATGTTCAAAGCAAATGGTTTTATTACCCACATATGGAATGACAGTATTCCTCTTGATGCCTGAAAGAATCAACCTTTCATGGTGGGTCAACCTCATTCTGTTCTTACTGCTTCTTTTTTTCACCTTAGAGAATAAACTTCAGTAACTTCTATTTTTTTCACAAAACACCATCTCTTTACGTACAGCAGAAACAAGCTTATGGGGTTGGTGAGGAGATGCTTGCTTTCTTTTTTGTTGCTGTTGTGTCTTATACTCACTGTCTGTGTAGCAGGTACTTCTTAGAGCTTTTGAAAGAAATTAGTATCTTGCTTTTTTTAAGACAATGATTAGATCATTCACAAAATAACTTACACAAGAAATACTCCAATCAGCTTGTTTTCTAACCACCCTTGTTTTCTCTTATATCCATAATTCTGATTTAATATCCTGAATGAATGCAGATTACATTAAACATATTCTGCTACACATTACAATTGTATATATAAGATGGTGATTATTGAATTTATTTTTCCTTTTACAGTTCATCATCACTGCAAATTTTTTTATGACTGATAGCATTTACAGGGACATAAGGAAGCAAAATATGCAGACTGTTTTACACACAAAATTAAGAATAAGAATTTGAAAGTCTGCTTTTGTCTGTAAAGAATTATGAGTTCTTGTTTAAGACTTTTGTCCTGAAGAGGAATCATACAAATCACATTACATTTTCTGTATACTTAATATGTTGCTTCTCTATTTCACTGGCATTTTCATTCTTACCTATGTGGGAATAATGAAGGGATGTTTTGATGACAGTTGAATTAAAAATATATGGAAAGAGTTTCCTGTGTAATATATTTTACAAAAATGCTCTGAACAAGGCCTTTAGTTTTTTCCACATGGGAGGAGACTGCCTTGATCAAACGGTCTCACTTCAGTTGTTTGAATTGATGTGAAATCCTGGTTTAAGAACCATACGTAATTTTTGCCACTTATTTAATGAAAGCTTCAATATTTTCAATCTCAAGGACAACTAATGGTCTTTATTTTTCATGAATCCGAATAAATACATTGTTGCTATCCTAGCTGACAGACATTATTTCTGTAGTGAAAAATGAGGTGACTTTTTCGTTGCAACTGGGAACCCTGGAACATCCATAACCTTCCCAAAATTGAAATGTGTTCAGCCACAATCCAATAAACACATAAGTGCATTACACAAACTGATAGATTTATTGTCCCTTACAAAAACTGAACTGCTAAGCTCCTGATGTGAAGAAAGGACTGGTACCGAGGCAATTCCATTTCTGTCTCTATCTTTTGGGTATTCAACTTGACACTCAGCTGTCAACCATCGTGCCCAGCAGGGAGTTGAAGGAAGCCTTCTGTGACTGCAGTTGTCCATCAGCAGACTGAGTCAGCATGCTTAATACACAAATAGTTGCTGAATGTATTTTTTTGTAACCCATTATACTAACACCAAATGATAAGGAGAAGCACAAAATTCCTCCGTTGTGCTTCACTATTTCACAAACTTTGTGCTCACTGCCGTTATCAGGTGGTAATACACCACTTTCCCTGATGGGGGGAGATGTGGTTAAGATCTACCTAATGGTGACTCCCCGTGAGGGGAATGAAGCAGTAGGTGGATCATCTGGACAAATGGCTTAGCACCAGGTCAGACTTTGAGAGAGTGAGATCACATAAGCTTCTCCTCTTTCAGACCAGATGGGACATTCCATGTTCAGAGGTGGCTCTGGGAGTGATGGAGCTGCCATAGCAAAACCCTGGAACTCACACTGCTTCTCAGGAGCCAAATCTAAAGTAGTAACACACTTTTTTGTAATGAAAAGGAGAAGAACTTAGGTTTTGACTAAGTAGAAATCATTAGATATGTATGTTTTGGAAGAATATATGGGAATATATCTGTTGAAAAAAGAGAACATCTGCAATTTACAAATCTCACTCAACAGAAAGAGATTGCTAATTTGGAAGTGGCTCTGCAATGCTTATTCTCTTCCTCTTTTTATTAAATTTGGTTCCTCACAGAACTATAGTCTCCCATGCTACATCACAGCCAAGAACTTACTAAATACAGTATATTTTACCTGGTAAATACGAAGACTAGAACAGAAATCTTGATGATTCATAAAAGGAAATAAAAGAAAACATTTTTACATCCTTCTTGTAACTTTCCTATTGGAAATTCTAGGGCGTTTTTCAACAAAAACATCTTTTTATTAAAAGGGGGGGGGGGTGGTGGTGGGAATCACTCTTCTGACTTTTTTTTGACTTAAACTTTGTTTGTTCGTCAAGTGGATCTATCAGGAAACCACTTGAAAATTCAACAGATTGCTTAGCCTGATTTCTGTAAATGTTGTCTAAGGGAGGGCAGATCATTTGCATGCTGATCTTGCTTTTCATTCTGCTTGCTCTGTTGCTAGAAAAAAAAAAAACCCTGAGTAAATACCACAGGCTGCATGTTCTTTGTCTTGTTGAAGTTCAAACCATTGCCTTTCTTGAGGATTGCCAGATCTAACAAGGGTTAAAGCATTTCAGTAACACACAGCTTTGTATATTCAAAAGTTGTAGTGCAAATGAAAATGCTTGTTCTTTATTAATTATACCAGCCTTTGGGAAAAAGATGGTGGGAAAGATTTGCACTGCTGCTCATCTCATTCACAAGAGATTCAGATGACTTCTTCGGACAAATTGTTACCCAGAATGACCTTATTACATGCAAATAATAGGGAAGGGTTTTGCATTTGAAGCAGAATACAAGACAACACGACTAATTGTGTTGGTAGAATGGCATTAATGCTCACTGTAAAATAATGATTCCCTTGCACACCAGGGAGCAGGTTAATTAAAGGTGAGCATGACGAGTCTTTTTAAAATCAGATGCAAAAAGCAAACAATTTTTTCATATATCAAAAAATGAAGGCAGTGCAATAGACTTTAATGCATTTGTGTTGCATCTCCTGGGAAATCTTTCTGTATCATGCTTGTATATGGAGAGTTGAACAGCAGGTTCTGTTTTCATGACTTTCTGCCAAACTGTAACAATGTCATCTGGCAATAAGGGTGTTTGGCCCTCAGTACCCCAATGTATTGTAAATCTGTTGCTTTCCTATAAATAGATTTTTCATACTACAAATTAGATTAGAATCTGATCCTGATTTTGAACAGCAAGTTTCAAATGAGGAGATCATTTCATCTCGTTTGTTAGGGAATAAAATAGCCCAGACTGTTGTATGTAGTGCAGAACAGTAAAACCCCAGTGGGTTTTAGAGTTTTCTTTAAAGAAACCATAACCATCCTGGTCCCTGGAAAACATTAATTCCATTCCAAATTTGAGAATTATAGTTTATTGTTGTTTTAGTAATTCAGTTAAAAAAAAAAAGAAAAAAAAAAAAGAAAAAAAAAAAAAGAAAAAAGCATATCAAGCCATGCCAGAGTGCCCCTACCTTAAAAATGGTAGGCATTTAGATGATTGAAAACTCTAGTTGGTTTTAGCCTGACTACTACCCTTGGAAGAAGGTATAAATGTTGGAGGTGTTTTGAGTACTCCAACACCTAACCACTGTACCAGCAAATGTGCTGCAATATTATTAAAGAAATGGAAAACCAGTGGAACAAAACTGTGAGTTACATAAGTTTCATTACATAAATTAGTTCCCATCAAGCCCTCTGTTACTGAATCTGATGTTACTTTGAAAATAAGAGTAACACATTTCTTAGCTCCAAGGTCTATATTAAATTGGTTTGATAAATACTCTCCCTTGCACTGGAAGTTTGAGTTTCTGTTAGCTGGTTTCAATATTTATCTCTACAGTGCCTCAGCTGCCTATATTTCATCTAAAGTAAGAGTTGACCAAGAACACACATTTAGAAAGGATGTGGATAATTTTCTTATATTCATAACGTTTTATGAGAGTATGTTCCTTTGATTTGCTAAGAGGTGTTGCAAAGTCGAGGACCATTAATTTAAATTGAAGATGCAAGAATCTCTGTTTTTAATCCACGGGCTCCCTCTCCTGGTCTAGGACATGCTTGGCATAAGGAGTTTGATTAATGTAGAAACTGGCTATGTGCAAATTGATTTAGTGACATAGTGTCACTGGTATATCCTAACTTCTTTTATGTTCAATGAGAGAACTGTGCTCTCCCTAGTAGCAATAATGAAATGAATACGGGTGTTGTGACGAATCAGGGTTGCAGGGCTAGATTTATCTTATTCAAATGCTAAGACATATTTCACAAGGACTGAAAGCAATGTCCTACAAACCATGTTTACAAATAAAATCAGTGAACTTGCATATCCAAATAACCACATGAACGTATACTGTCTAGTTGCACTGACACTGTCATTTTTGTTTCTATGACACCTTGGTACTCTGTTTTCACCTCCTACAGGTCATACTACATCTAAATTGGACTATTTTTTGGATGTATTTGATAGTGGACAAAAAATGATCTTTGCATTAATTTTCTTAGATTGGAAGCACATTAGTATTGTAAATTACTTAATAAATTTGAGGCCCTAGAGTCAAAGCACACCTTGTACTTAAGAATTGTATCTAAGATCACTTACTTTTGCCTCAAATTTTTAAGCCTATTGAGCAATTTTATTAAATAAATTTCTGGCAGAGACATTGAGAAATTTTTTTGAGTTTCAGCTTCCTAGTCTCCTTAGAATTTTTTTAAGCTTGAGTTTATCAACATGAACAAAAGTTTACATAGCTTAAGAAGCATAACAAATATCCTAGAGTGATCCTTTCTTTAATTCTCTTAATACATATGTATATTGCAGCAGACACAATTAAAAACAGCTCTAAATTATTTGAAATAGATGTCTTGCAGCTTGCCCTGAAATGTCACAAACCTTCATATACTTGGGCCAGAGATTTTCACACTAACTCTGTCTTGTTTTGTCCTGATGTAATTAATGCAAGCCAAGCACCAGACTGTTGAGAAATGCTTTCACTTTAGACTATCAGCTTTTTATTCTAGAGCCTAAGCTTATAACAAATATTGAAAACAGTTGGTAGCATTTTCATTAGTGATAGAAATTGGGTGTGAATTTATAACAAGAATGATCCCACTAGTGAAATATAAAATTTCACACCTCATTCAGAAATGCATTTCTAGAGCTGCTGATTTAGATGTTCCTTTCGGCACCACTTAAAACAAGCATTGACACTTAAGTCTTATGAAGCAAAACCAGGTTTGGGAGAATTAATTACAACTGTTCGCTCAATGTGCTTTTTATTTGTGCCAGAGACACAGGGCATAAACTTTTCATGTGATCAGAGAATACAAGATGCACATGAGATGTTTTAAATACTTTGCTGCTGAAAATTCGTCTGACTTACATGACAAGAAGGGCAGTTGAAGTGAATAGAAATAAAGTATAAAGCATGAGTCAATAAAGTCTGTATTTCTTAAAAATTTACTACTTCTATGTATACTGCATCCACATAAAATGACACCTGTTTGCTGTGCATTCTGTTCATGCCATGTTCTTGGTCATCTGCTTCACCATCTGTGCAAATCTTCTATCCTAGCATCTACTAGGTATCTCTTCATCTTATTTAAGTTTGTAGGGATTTAAATGATTTCTGAACTAAAATACCTACCCTCTGTAACACCAGCACACTGAGATATGCATGTAGCTTGACATTTGTCAATGGAAAGTAGCTTTAACGTGCATTGGTTAAATAGGCAACCTGACAAGAACACAGCACCGTTACGTGCTTTACCAACTCCACTGGTATCTCAAAACCATAGTAACCATTTAACTTTATGTTCTCTCCTCCCCATTTTAACTAAGCCTATTTAAAGTTTAGATTGTAAGAAACATTTTGCTTATGATGAAGAGTGGCTTCATGCAATGCTATGACTTGTTGAGTCTTTTCCATTAAAGCAATGTGTGGTTTTTTTGGTCTTTTTGTGCGCAGGTACTTGGAACGCCGAACGAAGATACATGGCCTGGAGTCCACTCTTTACCCCATTTCAAACCAGGTAGGTTGAAGTACTAATTTAATCCAAATTCTCTTCCTGGAAGTACAGGACACAGATAATTACAGCCCACAAGCATCAGAATGATCTGGTACACAGTGCACAAACCATAACACACTTTTTATAGCTGCTTACTTTTTATTGTTCTTGGGGGGGGGGCTTTTTGTTTAATTTCTTTGCTTTCTTTTAGATTTTCTCTTGTTTATTACAATACAAACCCTGACCTGCTTGCATTCCTTAGACACTGAGTATAGTACCTTTCAGGTTACTGGTAGGCTGATTCCCGATCAGTATTATTTTTCTGCACACCACCCTGAACTCTGAGGAATACTAAAGGAAACAAAAGAATAGAGAAAAGACTGTGTGAAAGCTGAAGTTACCACTAGATATCTGTTAGTACTTTTCTACAGAGGTTCAATATTTTAATATGCATTACACTTGAAGTTGTCGTATTCTACAATCATTCTGGAAAAGCTACTCCACCATCTGACACATTTGATATGTGTGAGATGATACATGTGAGAGGGAATGGTTCATTCCCTAAAGACTAGAAGTACATGTTCAGCTTCATTATGCTATATATGTATGTATGTGTATATATGTAATGCGAACATTTGAGTGGTAATCTTAGAAATACTGTTTTTCAAATGTGCCAAACAGGTGAATGAGTAGGAGACACGTTGGTTACTGAGGGTGGTGAAACACTGGAACTGGCTGCCCAGAGACATTTGACATATCCACTTGTCCAAAACCTGACTAGACAGGGTCTGAGCAGCTTGAACTTGTTGGACTTGTTGTGAGTGTGTTTGGACTAGATAATCAAGAGAGGGTTATTAGGTGCTTTCAGCTTAAGTATGTAATTGGCTCCCAGTGTATTTTCCAAGGATGAGTCTTCAGTTTATAAGCATATGACTAAAGTCTGGAAGTGAGTGACAGAATTGACCCAAGAATCCGATTTCAGATGGTTTTGGCCTTGCAAGCCTAGGGTCTCTCAATAAACTCCTTTACTGTAGATCACAGAATCACAGAATGGTAGGGGTTGGAAGGGACCTCCATATATCATCTAGTACAAACCCCCTGCTAAAGCCAGTTCTCCTAGTTCAGGTTGCCTAGGAACATATCCAAGCAAGTTTTCAAAGTATCCAGAGGAGACTCCACAACCTCTCTGGGCAGCCTGTTTCAGGACTCTGTCACCCTCAGAGTAAAGAAGTTTTTCCTTATGTTGAGGTGGAACTTGTGTTCTAGCTTGTGCCTGTTGCTGCTTATCCTATCACTTGGCACTACTGAAAAGAGACTGGACTCATCCTCTTGACTCCCATCCTTCAAATATTTATAAAGGTCTCCTCTCAGCTTTCTGTTCTCCAGGCTAATCAGACCCAGGTGTCTCAGCCATTCCTTGTAAGAGAGATTTTCCAGTTCTCTAATCATCTTAGTAGCCCCCCACTGTGCTTTCTCCAGTAGTTACTTGTCTTTCTTGATCTGGGGAGACCAGAGCTGGACACAATACTCCAGATGTGGCCTCACTCAGACAGAGTAGAGGGGGTGAAGAACCTCCCTTGACCTGCTGGTCACACTCTTCTTAATGCACTCCAGGTGACAATCTGCTCAGATCTTGTTATAAACTGACAGCCTGGCATCTTATGTCATTTAAACCTAATTTCCAAGTCATCTTCTAGGTCAGACATGAAGATTAGCTTTTCATTCCAGCCTGTCTTATTCTTCCATTCTGCAGGATCATAGCGATTTCTTTGGGGCAGCAAAAGATGGCTCAGAGGAGTTGAAAAGGACAAGGAGATCTAGGCAACTCTCAAAATGAGATAGAGAAACTAATATATTGTAGGGCTTACCCTGATAGTAACACAAAGCCTCACAAAAAGGGAGGGCAAGCAGCTTCCTTGCACATTGCTTTTCAGTTTCTGTCCTAGTGCCTTATTGCTGTACAGTGAAATCACTCTCTAGTGCTTTTTAGTGAATTAGTAGAACTTTTTTAAGAAGTGCAGTTTTTCATTGAAACTCTAAAAATACTGCAGTGTTCTTCCCTAAATCAGTGTGTCATTAAGTTTACAAGCTTTTCTGTTGCTCATTCTTGTACTGATTAAAAAGTGAGCATATACACAGAATTTCCTTACAGAAATATAGTGGTTTCAAACAGCAGCCCAAAGACATTGGTCTTATCCATGAATAGTAAAGAGGAGAAAACCTGAAGATGTCAGTGAGTGCTCTTTGGATTTGTTCTAGGTTTTATTCTTTTGTGGGATACAGGAAAGTTTTGAACAGTAGATGGCAGCCAAGAAATTTCCTGGTTTCGTTTTTCTGCCTGGCTTCTAAGTGTCTTAAGTGACGTGTGTTTATTACCACAAAAGAACATCAGGAAATAAATCCACAGTAGGCTCTTCATTAAATCTAATTTTTATACATGCATTGTGTTCAACTTGCTTTTATTTTCCCTCTCCCAGACTATGGATCTTGACTATTTATACAAATGCAGAATGGGGACAGGAGGAAGGATACCTCCAAGATAGAAAACGGTCACTCGGTATTTTCTGCATGGTGTGTGGGCTTTGCTCTCTCAGATACTTTCCACATCTGTGATGCACGTAGATTTGCAAGTCAGAGTAAATAATATTCTCTCTGGTAATTACTTAATATTTCTAGGGCCTGTCAGTGCAAAGCACTGAGCTCCTTAATTCCCATTCACTGTGGAGGTCTGAGAGCACTCCAAGGGAAAAAGCCCTTTTTTGTACACATATTATGTTCTGCACTCTCTTTGTACCACCCTGTATCCTTCATGCCCTTGGTAAAAGGAAATATTTTTTTTTTGTCTTATGGTTCCTTATTTGCTGATTTTAGAAATCACAGCAATAGAAAGCATAATCTAACTGGACAACCAAAACTTGGCTTATATACCCCAAAACTGAGTAATTGGATTTTATGCTATTGAAGTGTGGAAAGGTTAAAGCACCAGAACACTTCTGGGATCATACTGGCCCACCAACATCTAAAGCATGCTCTGCACAAAGTGCTCTGACCTATAAGTTGGGCTGGAATTACACTATTTGCTCCTGCTTTTAGAGTTGGAGCTGTTTCGTCATGAATACCAGCTTCTCTGTTGCTGCTTAAAAAAAAAATGCCTTCCTTCATGCCATTCTGTGCACAAAAGTTTTCTGGGTATGGCAAGGCTGCATGGTCTTCTTCCACAGATGCTCAGACAGCCATGCTCCCCTCCCTGCTGGTCTGAAATTGTTGTTATACCCTAGAGAATTTCCTCAGTGTATGGGACTGAAAGAGTCTTCTTTCCTGAATGACTTCGTTGGAGCAAAAATGGAGGTTAATGCTTTAATATTACATTTAAGATTACTTAATCTTTCTGCAAAAGAATGCAGAACCTGAATTGTCTTGCCAAATCTGAACCAATTCCATTATTCTTTAAGATTTGTGAAATTGTTACATTCAAATATAGATGATATGGGTTAAGGAACTCTTGAGCTTTGCGAGTCTTTGTGAGTTTTAAGACTGACAGCTGCAAACAGTAGGTGTGATGAATTGAGAAGTACAGAGAACACTCATGATGAGGATGTCAACATCTACTCAGGCAAGGCTTTGATGCTATAAACTAAGTTGTGTAAGCATAAAATAATTGGTTTTGAACAGAAAGTATCAGTGATAAATAGTTACTGTAGTTTAAAAAGTGCTGGGCACATTAAATGCCTGTGGAGTTGGGAAGACTACTGAGAGTAGAAACAAAATTTCATTGTACTTCTTGTTTGAATACAGATTTAAATAACTGATTTTCATGCTGTGATTTGATAGGGCACAGCCCTGTGCTGCAGAGAGCTAATCACAGTTTACTAGGAGAAACATATCTGAAAAATATGACATTAGTCTCTTTTCTACTAGAGTGGCCAAGGGTCTGATTATTATGGAAAGCAGCCAGTGTATAAACAACTGTGATCTCTGACATCTTAATATGCGGGAACATTTCTGAGGCTGAATGAGAAATGTATTCCTCAGGCTAGCTGTTGGTAGCTCTATATCATCTAAACCCCTAACTGCAGTGATTTTAACAGCCTGTAATTGTGAAAACAAAATGGTCGTCATTTGTTTTGACATTTAAAAAGTCAGAAAATGACTTGTAGTTTCTCTGTCTGCTTTGAGATCTTTGATTACATTCTACCTTGCAAATACTCTAAGTAATAAGGGAGATATTTTTAAGCTAGAGGATGGCCTGGTCTTGGAACTTTCTCTGTGCCTCTGCCTCAATCCTCTCAGTTTGTGTTGTGCCTATGCACACAGACAGACATGCACACAACGTCCTCCTTAGTACATTACTTAAGGATAATCTAAACTATGCATGTGAAAATCATGAAATACTTCAGAAGTATATTCAGTAACTTTGGTTACCTCTGTGGTTCACTCTGAAGCTGTTACAACTGCTGTAATCTTAAATGGGTCTTGCTGTACTCACAGACTGCCAAAGAAATCCAGCCATTCTGGATCCCTGTGAAAGTAAATTATCTGCTCTCAAATAAGAAGGCAGTTCAAGGAAATTATGAAAAAGTGTTAGTTGCTGTTTTGATAAAATCTTGAGGTTCCATGCAGCTTGGAAGCTCCACATTACAGGTTATTGGACAGAGTCACTGTAAATGATGAACATGACCCTCTGACATAAGACTTGGAGAACATGTTTTCAGCATTTCTACTTTTGTTACAATACTTTAAGGAATAAATAGACCAGATCCAACCACCAATCATATCACTGGACCAATACCTTCAAGAACAAAATGAAAGTAGTCATCAGCTATGTCTCATCTGGGTGAAGGGAGATGAAGCAGTGTTCCAAACTGCTTCCTGACCAGTCTTGTGTCTGCATCTCCCTGTTTTTTCATAGTCTGGAGTTTCATCTTCTTTTGTTCTCCAGCTATATCTCCTGGATTCAGAATCTTGCTCAAAGAATTGAGTTTGGGACCTCCATCCTGGAAGGCTAAACAGGGATTAATCAGAAGGTACTCTCAGTTAATGAAGTGGGAGAAGGTAAGGTATGGTCACAGTGGAACATAAATGAAGTGACAGTGGCCATGAAGAGACAGTAAAGGTCAAGGAGAAGTAACAATTTGTTCAAAAGGTGAAGAAAACGTGAGAATGCTTTGTAATGTTCATTGAGCATCATTTTCATCAGAATATTGTTTCTAGGTGAAAGAAAGTTAAATATTTAATCTTGGGCTGATGGTGTAGGAGAATGAACCTCACTATATTCAACAGATGATTAGATATAATAGGAAGCAATACACCTGAAAAGGTGCATTTATGAGACAATGGAAACATTTCCTGAGCACTGATTTTTAGAAGAGAATCCCTCAAGTCAGGAGGAAGAGAGTTAAGAGACTCTCTTTATGGAGAAAGCGGAAGACAGAAAAGAAACTTAATTGAGAAAACCACATTCATAGGATGTATTGCATAACACAGAGTCTGCCAGAGATTGACAAATACTTCATGGATTTATTAAAAAATACACCCCAAATCTATGACTGACAAAACCACTGAAGAGCTGGTGTTCTGACTCAGAAATTCTGCTTTGCTTCCCAGGTGATCAATAAATATAGGTTCTGTTTAGAAATATGATCT
>JANHGN010016416.1:0-20672 GCA_024605025.1 Megaceryle maxima
GGTGTGGGGTGTGTTTGCCATCACGGGTGGTAGGGGTTCCTTAAAAGTTGGTACTCTGATTTCCTGGGAAATGAAAACCTCTGTCATGGTGCACACTGAAGCAAGGCTTGTTTGGAAGGCAGACCAGGAAAACAGGGCCTGAAAGAAGGTAATACAAAATAAGGAAATGCTGATTGTGTTGATACTTTTGTCAGACATTGGTTCATAGCTGTAAGCATGTCCTCTGTAAGCATTTAGTAATCAGTGGCACCTCCTAGTAAGCTGTTATATTCAGGACAGGCAGGAGGAAAGGAGCATGTGTGTCTTTACTGGTAAGGGCAGTTGCTGGAGTAATGTTTTGATGATAATGTTACTGTCTCTACCACCTATATTTTAAAAACAGAGAGTAGAAAAAATACCTTGAGTTATTGAGTCCTGGTTAGTCATATACTAAGGAAGGAGCAAATGCTGAGGGAAATGTTCACTGAAAATGGTGGTGAGTGTTATGTTATGATTTCTTAGCTGGAGGCTCAGCTGGGGATTAGTGCCACAGAAAGACACTCAAGGAATGACTACAGAGGGAAACAGTGGCCCAATTTGCACCTGGTGCTAGTGTTGGAAACATTTTATTTTTTTCTAGGGAACTTTTGTCTTTTTGAAAAGCTGGAAATCTTTTTTTATTTTTATTTTTTTCCTAGGTGGATTTTAGCTCTTCTGATGGCAAATTGCGGTTTTCTATGGAAAGCAAAGCCTCCTTTTGGAGGGAACTGTTCTAATGGACATACAGACAGCTTTAAATGGAAAAATTTCC
The DNA here is from genome assembly GCA_024605025.1 of Megaceryle maxima. NCBI lineage: Eukaryota > Metazoa > Chordata > Aves > Coraciiformes > Cerylidae > Megaceryle > Megaceryle maxima. Next base: position 791 of record JANHGN010016416.1, read on the forward strand.
TACCAGATCCACACAGTTAAAAGAAACTATTTCTGAATGAGCTTCCCTAGTGACAGTGAAGCTATTCCAGAATGTCTCGTGCAGGCAGAACATCCTTGAATTGGCATATGGCTGTGTTCACTGCAAGCTATCCAACTTCAAGTTACTTTTAAGACAAGTAATTTTCATTCCAAGACTCTTTACATTCTGCAGGAGCAGTCACCAAACACCTTATTTTCAGTAAAATATTTACTATTATTTATAATAACCCTTGTAAAGCGAGGGATTATATTGAGCTGTGGGATCTAACTGCTGCAATTGCTAGGACCCGCAGTAAGCAAGGTGCTAGTGGCTTTTTGCAAAGAATGAAACTAATTAGTAGCAAAGTTATATGAGTTTCTGCATGCTCTATTGGTGATGATTTGAAGCTGGTTTGTGGGCTTTCGGTCAAATGTAAATGGTTCCTAGAGTTTTTTTACATTTGAGTACTGATAAAGACACAGCTCTTCAAAGCTTACAGAAGCTGCATAGTTTGAGTGGCAGCTGAACCTCCCTTCAGCAGAGAAAGAGGAAGGTGAGCGGCAGTGGATGTGAAAGTAATGTGAGTGAGATAGTAGCAAGCAGTACCTGTCAGGAAAATCTTCTCTGGGGTTAGTCTGGCTGTCTGGGGAAGTGTTGGAGTACAAATGATGAAAGCTGTGAGGACCTTGAAAGATTGGGATCTGCAGGAAACAAGGATGGAAGGTGACAGGCAGGGAAGAAGCCAGTCCATCAAGAAAACCTGACTGTCATAATCATGGCTGTTTTCTCCTTGTGCTTTTTGCTTGCCATTACTCAAAGCAGATGTATCTTTTTCTCCTGGCCTACTCCCTTTCTCTCCTGGAAGTACTAGGGTCACAGCTAAAGTGCTGTTCCAGGAACGGCTGTTATTCAGGATGTGCTTCTGTACTGGGCTCCAGTCCCATCCCTTTCTGATGACAAAGGGCCCCATGGCAATCACAGTTATATTACCATCAGCAGAGAGAGCAGAGGCCATATGAACACCTGGATTAACCCAAAAGGACCTCGCAGGGTCCTCCACTGGCCAGTGCTGCATGAGCTTAGTATTGAGGTAGTGTCACCTTGCAGTGCACAATGAATCCATCCAGTGGAGCTGAGGAGCATTGGGTGGAGGTGAATGGGGAGGAGGAATGGGAGCTGATAGTTGACAGACCCTTTGCAGCTGCAGGTGTTCATATATTTTCATATATAAACTTCCCCTCTTCTGAACAGTAACCCTGTGCTGCTCCCAGTAGCTCTGCTGCACCATGGTGTTGGTCCCACTATCTCTCACACCCCAAGGCCTCCTGCACCATTACTCCACTCTGATAGCAAGGGATTTTAAGCAACAAGAAGTCCGGAATATTTAAATTAATCTATGAATTAACTTCAGAGAGGTGACACCCCAGTATGCTGTTTCTACATGTTTCCAAACAAACCATATATTTACTCAGAGATTTTAAAGCAAGCTCTGTAGGCTGAGTATGGCAAAAATCATTGGATGCAGCAAATACTGACCTTTATGATAGAACAGGATATTAGGTTTAGTAATTGTGGCCCAGGTTGGGTGATCTAGATCTGGGAAGAAAATAAAGTTAATTGCCTCTTAATGTAATCTGTTATTTCTTAACATCTGATATCTAGGAATAAATGTTATGTCATAAAACCACAAAGTTACAACCAGAAAAATAGCATGGATGTTTTAAAATAAAAAATAAACTTTGGTTTGGTTTCTTTTTTCCTTTTTTCACTTGGAGATGTGTTTGAAGCCAAAAAGTATGTGGTAATATGGATATAAAAAATGTCTGGAATAAGGAATCATCTCAAATATCTTGTACCTGACTTGTCATTATTTTAAAAAACATACAGTCCGTACATGTGTTTGAGCTGTACCAATTCATACCAGAAGAGAATCTGGCCATTTAGTGGTCTGGGCTTTTTGGCTGAGTTTTGTTGTGAGTGTGAAAGTTAAATAGTAACATTGACTCAGTCAATGCATCATATAAGCCCTTTTTGCCTTTTTCCCTGCTCTCCAAATTTGTTGGTACTTGTTACTTTGAACTTTCTGGGAGTGACTGAAATGTCTCTTCTATTATATTCATCTGGATTTAGGTAGAGCTCGATTGTTTGAATTCAGGTATCTCTTTTCTGCCTTATAGAGAGACTAGACCTGGGATTCTTTCATCATTGTCACGAGAAGCCTTACCAGTCAAAGCCTGCCAGTAATCGGTGCTCCAATTACTCAAAATAAAAAGGGTGGGGAGGTCTCTCCTCCCAGAGTTGAATGTAACTTGACTTTTATCAGCTTTAGTTTTAAAGATTTGTTCTTTAGCCTGAGCACCCTCAATATTAATTGAAATGAATGTCCTATTAAACATCAGGCAGTTCTGTCAGCTAGCACAAGAGGCTGGCTCTGGATAGATTTTGGCCTCAAACACATCTCCAAGTTGTCTGTCATCAGCTGAGCTGTAGCAACTGATCACACATGTTTTCTTAGATGAATGCTTGCAATTAATATGAATGGGAACTGCACGTACAGCTTCCCTAGTGAGATTTGGACTTTTTGTCCAATTTTAAAATATTTTTTATTTTGTTCATTTTACTCTAGATACATCTGTTTGCTTTTATGCCAATGGAAATTAAAGAGCTAACCTCGGTCAGAGTTTAAATTTGTTATTAGTATTACATTGCATTTTCAGAAATTTAGTTAAGTCTAAGTTCACCCAAGGCAATCGTCTCCTCTTCTTAGCCTAGCCTCCTTTTTCTCTTAAGTTCTTCTTTGACAAATTGTGTTGCATTTTAGTGGGCAGAATTAAAATTAACCTTCTATTCACCTGAATCCAAGGCAATGCTGAAGCTAAGGCTACATGACCTCATGCAGTTTTAGAACTGACTTTGGGAACATACATTTCATTTATTGCCCCTTAACATCTGTCAGTGTTAGAAGCTCATGCTTATGTGTGATGTTCCAATTTCAAGGCACCTCCCAAAGCATAGGGAAATGTTGGACTGGATTGGTTTTAATTCTACTGAAATGCTTCGCCATTTTTTAAATTGTCAGCATCTGGATGTCTCTGGAACTGTCACTGGTGGAAAAAAGTTGCTTCTATGGCTGAACAGAAAAAGTGGTTTTGACAGAGGACTGAACTGAATTAAGTATGATACCTCCAGAGCCTTCCAGAAATTCCATTAAATTGCCTGGGCATGTAGATGAGCTGAGCATTAAACCAACTTCTGTGGAATAATAGATACAGGATTCTGAAATGAAGAAAATCAGTCAGTCAATGGAGCCTGTGAATGGAAGAAGGGGAACTCACTCTGTATAGCTGCATAAACACAGATCCTGCTGTATATAACTTGGAATAAGACTTTGCAGCTCCACATGTGCACTTCTGAATTCTTACATCATACATCTTCAGTGTTTCCTCTGCAAAAGGGTCAGAAACTTCTGTTAGAGCTGTTTGCTTTGAAATAAGTTATTCAGTACCACATCCATCTATTCCAAAGCTTTTCCATCAACACTGGACTGAAAGTTTCCTGTTCTTTGGTTTTCTGTGGTTTACCTTCTTACTCACCATAACCTCTTGACTGCCAGGTCATACATGACTTGTAAGTTCAGACTTGATTTTGATTATAATACAAGCTCCTAAAATCCTTAATTTGGTTACTAATGACATTGGGAAAGGCTGAAATATGAGTTTGAAAGCAAAATGTTATCTACTAAAAAGTCTGTTTTACTAGTATGCAAAAAAATGTCTAGTTCCATCTAAACTCAGCTTTTTTTGCCTTAGAGTATAACATTCTGGTGACATAAGAGACACAATTAGTATATTATTTTTGGCCTGTTCACAATGGCTTTAACTCTCTGTCTTGTCTCAGCCAAAATTGTGTCAAAAGGGGTCAAAAAGGAGGATATAGTAGCCACACTAAGAAGGTCATTTTTGCTTAATATGTTGGGTGTGCTCACTTAAACCCTGGAGCTTAGTATCTGAAGAACATTTGATTAGCTTGGATCAAGTACAAGTGCTTCTATACTGGAAACTAATCCTGATAGATTTTACAGGATGTTTCAAGTTACTAAAACACAAAAACTCTGGACGACACAAGTTAGAGGGAAGGAGGACCCTGCTGGGCTTGCCTCTGGAAGAAACCTCAGATGCATAACAACTCATTTACTTTTAAGGAGGATGAGTGAGAGGGCGTTGGGACACTGACTAAGGCTGACAGACCCTTGATGGCTGGGGAGACAGGAGTTACACACCAATTCCATTATGTTAAAGTCAACTTAAAAACACCAATGTCAGTCTTTGTAACTCTCTCTGCTGCACATAGCTAAATACTAATAACAGCCTAGCTGTTGTGTTCCCCCTCCTCATACACAGTGGGTATTTTAAAATATGATCAATGAAGAGATCCTGGTAGAAACAACCTATAGAATAATCCACTTCAGCCTTGGTTTAGATCTACTTTAAAATCTTTGAAAACTTGTTGTTCATTGGTATATTTCTACTAAAGTTGTTCCCTGGTCTTAACCTTTTTTTTTTTTCCTTTTTTTTTTTTTTTTTGCTATAGTATTATCCTTATGTGTGTATTTAAGAAGTTACGTCACAAAACTTTAGGACTCTTAGCTATCAAAATTTGCTGAAATTTGAATTAGGCTAGAAAAGGATGAACAGTATATTTCATTTTACTAGCTGCCTACTGTTTGCTTGTTCACCATTGGGACTGTAATTTGATAAAATCTGGAATTAAACTATAATGCACAAAATGACCACCAAAATGTTTTGTTAGTTGTTTAAAATAGCTTAATGTTCCTGGTTATATAAAATAAAGTAATAATAATAGCCAAACAAAAAACAAAACAAAACCCCCAAAAAACCCCAAAACCAAAACAAACAAAAAAACACCAAACAAACAAAAAACAAAAAAAAACCCAACCCGCAAAAAACCCCCAACCTGAAGATATTTTTCATTTAAAACTGACCTGTTAAACATAGAAGTGAAAACCACAAAAGATCAGCTTCTGGTAATCATGTTCTCTTCTCACAACTATCTTTTATTTATGGTTAAGAGGTAACCCAGCTTTCCTGTTCATGCACTGATTATAAGAGGAAAAGAGATTTTCCTTCATTTTCAAATGCCAATCTCTTTACAAATTCTGAATGAACTAGTCATTTTAGAGAACTGATTAAATGGACAGGAATTAGGGTAATATTTCTTCTGGTATTTCACAGAAGAGGTCCTGCTATCAGAAGCTGGTTATCTGTCCAGTAAGTGTTAGTTACAGTGCAATGGTCTACTTAGCACTTTAACTTTCTATATGATTTCGACAATAAATATGTGTGTCTCTTAACAACTATATAAAAAATGTAATTTAAAATATTTTAATAATTTGGAGGGTTAGCTTTTAGCATACATTTGTCATTTTTAGATATTTATTTTTAAACAGGAAAAATATCTCACTGACATCTAAAATGGCTGAACTTATCTTATTTTTAAAAAACTTTGGAGTCCTAAAGGACAGAATTGAAACTAGACTTGGTGTTGATTTTAGGCCATTTCATCATACCAGAAAGTCAGAGATAAACTCCAAGGCTTTTCCTGCTGGTGTGAATGTCAAATGTGGCAGCCTGCAGTGATTCTGATGTCTGTGCAATGCTCTTTTCACCAGGGTTCCTCTGAATCTGCTGTGACATTCACGCCTGTTGTCGTAAGCCTCAACAGTCTTCCACTCTATGTGTACCTTGGTGTGAGAATTGAAACCTGGGATGTCATGGATTGACCTCTTGAATTAAAATTCAGATCTTGCTTCTAACAGTCTTTGGATGGCCCACCTAAGCAAGGAGGTAGGTTTTTGAAAAAATTGAGAAATGTATTCTTTTCTGCTTGGCTTTTGTTATGAGTAACTGGTGGTTTCAACACTGTTTCTGTAATTTCATGAGCTTTTGTGTTAGTGATGCTCTGTTTGCCAAATAGTCCAGTTTAGGTGCTATTTTATTTGTTATAATTTACCATTAAAAACAACTTGGCTCTTGGTCTCCAGGTAGTGAGCCAAATGCTTGTTCTGATATTTTTCCACAAGAGTCCTTCTGCTGTTTCTGTGCTAATGTCTCAGCTGAACAGATGGAAGCAGCATGATTTTTTAAACTTATTTCTATTTTCTGTTAGTCCTAAAACTGAAAAGAACAAAGATCTCTAATTTGTGAAATGTGAGTCAATGAAACTGAAATCTTGTGTGAAAGATTATGTTTGCATTATAGGCTTGAAAAAATCTTAACACTCTCTGTTGAAAACTCTGATATGATTTCTGTTGTCTTTTTGCGTTGAAACAGTTACATCTAAGACCTGACACAGAATTCATCCAAGTTGGTTGCAAGTCTTGCACTGATCTTATATGAAGCATCAGTGAAATGAATCATAGAATCATATGAAATGAATCAATGAATCATAGAATGTTTTAGGCTGGAAGGGACCTCTAGAGGTCATCTGGTCCAACCTCCCTTACACAAGTAGGGACATCTCTACCGAGGGCAGGTTGCTCAGAGCCCCATCAAGACTGAACAACATAAACAAAGTCTCTAGGAATAAATGCCAAAGAAATAGGAAAAGTGGCCTAAATTTCTATGTCTTTGACTTAAGTCAGAAAGAAAGAAAACAACAGAGACAGTGTTCTTTTCACAGAGAAATGCACAGGAAGCACAAAGTGTGAAATAATGCAATTATGCATTTTCATTGTTGTTTATTGGAAAGCACTGAGAACCTTTTTCCTGCCTTTACCACGACGAAGGAACGGTTGAACTAAAAAAAATATTAGTTTTAACTTCTAGCTTTTCTGCTAACCTTTTATGTGTTCTTGAACAAGTGACTGATCATATTTTTAGCTTTATTTGTTCTCATTTGCAAAATGAGCATAGGAAGACTTTTCTTGTTAGCCTTAAATGTAGGTTTTTTTCTTATCTAGTGGTAGCTGTCACTAAAACCCTAAAAATCTTTACCTTTCTGTGTAAGTGCTCTCTTCCTAGAGAGCATGATTGATGGGTACCTACAGAGCTGAGCCATCTTATCCCATAGATGTGTTGTCATTTGAATATGTTCACCTCCTTTGATGGTATGAGGAGACTTTATGACCAATTCTTAGTGCCTCATTTTTACACAGGGGACTGTATGCATAGATTCTCTCTGCACAACACCTAGCATGTCAGAGGTCCCATTCTATTTGTTCTTATTTGTACAAAGAAATATGAACCAGAAGTGATAATATCATGGGAGAGGCAGAAGAGCGCTGCCTGGATAGCTCCTGAGACTCCTGACTCCCTGGGATCAGTAAGACTGAATCACTTGTATGATATCCTCATTAGAAAGTGTATTTAACTAATCACCCACAGGACTTGCAGACAATTGGACAAAAGAAGGCGAATAAAAAAGCATTTCTGGAAACAGACTTGTTCTCAAAACATTTTTTTTTAGCCCAGTTTTACCCAGCATCTTTTTTCAGGTAATTTGTACCTCCGTGTGCATGTGCAGTGTGACATCTTTCCACTGAGCCCAGACCTATTTCACTTCACTAAATCATGTCAGACACATGGTTTGGCTCAAGTCAAACTGAAAGCATGAAGTGGACAACCAACAGGCATTCATACCTTGTAGATTTGTTCAACTGGAGATGAATAGACTTGCTGTTCTCAGAAGACTGCTTTTCTGAAGAGAGCACTTTTATAAAAGTTGTGATGAAGGAGAAAAAAAAAGGCTTAATCCCTCAGCCTTGCTTGGAATAATAGGAATTAGACCACAGAGTCACCACCAGCAGCTTTATCAATCAGGAATGCTTGGTGACATGGTGGGCCTGCAGAAGTCCAAATATCCTGTGTTTAGTGACCTGGGACTTTCACCCACCTCAGATGGCATAGCTGCAATATTGAATCAGCTTTTGTTGTCCTTAGAACATTTATGTTTGTGAGAGAAGAAATCTTAAAACAAAACAAACCAAAAAACCCAAGAACTCAAGATGGGATTTTTCTTTTTGTGTGTATGTGTATTATTTCTGGCTACCATGGCATTTTTCCTATGAAATTTGGCTTTGTTCAGTTGATAATATCACTTTGGTCAAACCAACTACATTTCCAGACCTGGCCTGCACAGACCATTACTGAGGTGAACAGAGGGGCTTTTAACAAATAACCTCATTAAGCTGTTGTGCATTTTGCTCAGCAAGAAAACGTTCAGCGTGTGTGTCACAGTTCTCTGGGCTCCTCAAACGAAGGGGAAGTTGCCCACCTTTTCATGAGGTGCTTTTTTTCTCGTCACATGTTCTGCGCTGTTTACCACACATGAGTTACAGATGGTAATTTTAATTTAAAAACCCCAATGTAATAAATTCAGCAGATTAGTATTTGGCCAGGATTGAGTGCTGAGATTGTTCAGTTGAGTATTATGGAAAACACATCAGCCAACCTCATCCCCGACCAGAGAGCAGTGGTTCCATCCCCTTACAAACAAAGCCTTTGTTATGTCTTCCTTGCGCTGTGACTCTAGTCTCTACTGTGCATTTGTTTCCAAAGCAAAACAAAGAATTCATAATCCTTGGCAGTTTGAGTATTTCAACTTGGATTTTCCTGTTATACAATTTACCTATTAGCTGATGGAATAGAAGAGATGACCTCACTGCCAAGGAACAGTGTGTTTTCAGATGCCTTCAGCCCAATTTGTTTCTAGTGCAGCTTTAACCAAGAGTGAACTGTAAAGCAGAGTCTAAGGATCAGGGTACTAGTGCTGTGACCCCACATTCTACACTGTAGAATGACTCAAGCCTGCTCGTTTGGATGCAGGATCTACTGATCCCAGAGTCTGTCACTCTGTGGTTAAGGTTTAGGTTATATGATTGTTACACATTCAAGAAAACAAGGGCTTCTTTTTTCATGGTAGGGCTGGAAAAATTTACTAGTTATTTTTATTTGGAGTTTTCAAACACAAATAGGATAATATGTATACTTACAAACATATATTACTAGATACATTTAAGTCTGTATTATTTAATTACATTTGAAAAATGAAGATGCACAAATGCAATATTTATATTCACTGACATATAAATGCACAGACTATAGAGGGGTGTGGATAATCAACATGTATCAGACAGCTTTTGGCCATTTTATCTCCATTCTGCCTGTTGCTTTCATCCTGATTATTTATGACGTGTATAGACTTCTGTCAGATTTAAGGAAAAAGACATAATGGCAACAAAGTTTTCATTTTTCCTCCAAATGTGCACCGAACTGATCCTGGCTTGGAGAGCAGGATGAACACCTTCCTGCACTGCAGACAGTCTAGAAATCCTGTCATGTTGCAGGATATGTACTAGGGACAGATTTTAGCTTTTCAATGTAATCCTCACAAAAATTAATTTTCCAGTGAACTCTGTGATATCACCTCTCTATTATTTTGGCTATTCTGTTTAGACAGGTTTTAAGTGTTTCATTTTTTGTTCCTAGGAATTGAAAACAAGATCCAAAGAAGCCTAACAGAGGAAAGGAGGAGAAGGACATGTAAAAGGCTATAAGGTACTGGGCTGCATGATCTGTAATCCGTTGGTCATGATGAGAGTCTTGAAAAAAGCAACTATTATTTTAGAAAGTGGATAGTCCTTATCTGGGTAAGGACTGCACTAGTATTAGACCTGAAAGATGAGCATTGAATGGCACTTACTTCTTGGATGAATATTTGTAGAATTAACATATAAGGTAGAAAGTTAAACAAAAGAGAGAAAGAGAAAATGGAAAGAATGACACTTCTGTACAGGATCCTCTGCCAACTGTTTGTTTTCTCTGAGAGTGCATTTTTTTGATATTTAGTAACAATTATTTGGTTTATTTTATTTTTTGAGGATGAGGCCCTGACCAAGACTAGGGGTTTGTTATACATTACACCCTGCACATGAGCAAGTTCTGCTCATAGAACTTGCAAAGTGTAGGAACAGAAATAAAGACATGCAGAGGTGCTGTTTATTTCCATGAAGTGATGGAAAAGGTCAAACAGCATGTCACTGGCATAGCCAAGTATAAAGCCCAAGTGTGCTGACTCCTGGTCTTTTGTACTGCTTGCTAAACTTTGTCTCATTTAGTCTGAAAATAGCAGCCAAAATGCTGCAGTAGTCTGGGGTGGGAACAGGGGTGGGAAAGATTCAGAGAAAAAAAAAATATTCAGCTTTATGTGAAGCTGCCTTAACCATGATTTGTCAGTAGCCATGACAAGACAGCCTGTGCAGTTTTTGTCTATCGAATTGTGCTCTTCACCCAAATATGTGAGCAGGTCTTGACTTCTCATACTCCCTCTATTTCACCATTTGTCTCTGCACAGTGACTGTACGGTCTGAGACTGTTGTTTATAAAATTTCCAGTGGTGAATAGTGTATACACCCAATAGCAATATATGAAATTAGGCTGAAGTGATGGAAATGTAAAGCCTGGAAAATCATCTTTTCAGGAAGAGTGGGCCAAATGTTCTGTCCATTCTCCTGAAGCCTTTACACACTGGCACATGACGTATACAGTGGTTGTCATAATCTTTTTATCAGAACTGGTTTTTCCTTTCTGGCAATGAACAATACCAGGGTATCTACAGCACTCATTGTGTTCACTGCAGGAGATGGATAAAGCATGCTATGTGCACGGTAATAAAGCTAAAGGCCTGATGGCTCCAAAGACGTATCTGATAAGTACTGCATGAGTAAGAATTAACATGCTCAGAATAGGAAAGGAGTGTTGGGCTCAGGGTCTATCTGCATGGTGAATTGATTTAACTTTTCTCATTTACCACTGAGAACTAGACTTACATGTTTATAGTAATTTCTGCCAGTACATCAGTGCTTAGTGCAGATCAATTCCCTTTGAAGTAGACAGGAATGATCAGATTTCCTCTTCATTGATGGGTGAACTGGAGCCACAGAAACACTTAATGATTTGTTCACGTAGCCAGCCAAGACGAAATAAGGGATTCCCAATTCCCTGTTTGTTGTTCTAGAGATTGGTGGAGTCTGTTTCCATTCCCAAGCAGTAATGTCTATCCTATACCCATTAAGAACACTCATTCCTTTTCTATATTCCAAACTAGAACAAACTGTACTGATCTGACCCAAGTTGTGAAGCCATAAATTTAATTTACAAGGTCATTTATATGGGAGGAGAAGTAGTGTCAAAATATAAGAATCTATGCAAGGAGAAAACAAAAGAGGCATAGACAGCATAACCCCTGTAAAATGCCTCCACATGTGATTTGTGTGGAAACAGTTGCTCTGAGATCAGAAGGAAATCTGTTGCTTTTGGCAAAACTGGTAATTCTACAGCTCAGTAGTTATTAGGGCCTCTGTGTTATACTTTCTGAGCTATGGACTTATCTTAAAGACTTCCTGTTTTGTAGCTTTCCGTCCTGTCAGGATGTATGCCTTAGAATGATTCAGTTCTGTTGTTTTAATGATACCAAGATTTACAACGAATGGGTAAAAGATTAAAAGATAGTATGACAGCAAGCATAAAGATGAACATAGTCTGGAATGGAAAGTAGAAGAATACAGAAGAAAATCTGAGGCTGGATGTTGATTTAGCAATATTTTAGGCACTCTATGTTTTCTATGACTCCATCGGTCCAGTGAATTCATCCTCACTAACACTTGTCAGGACTAAAATACTATTTTCTTCCCATATCAGCTAACTATTGTAATGCAGCATGGTCAAAAACACTTGCAGGAGAGGGAAATCACCAAATTAAATTTGTCAGATTTTAACAATATCAACGGTGTTGTTATGGAAGTAACTAGAGGATATGATATCTAAAACTCTTCTGTGCTGGGTGCTGACAGACTTAAGTATGCACATAGAGGTGGTCTATTCATTGGTAGTGACTCTGAGTGATGTTAATCAAAATAGGGAACAATCATCTCTGCTTTAAGTTGTGGGCTCACAGGGTTCATTTTGAAGCTAATAAAGACCATTACAGCTGTGGAACTGTGGAGAAAGAGCTGAAAAACAAACTATTATTTGGTAAAAGGATCTGACCATTCAAGGCCTTCCAAAGGCAGAAAAGGGTCTGGCCATCAGTGGGAAACAATACAAAATCTTCCTCTTTGAAAAACATGCGAACGTAATGCCATTCTGACAGTGTCCTATCTCAAGACTCTCCAACCCTGCCAAAATCCAATCTACCCCATGCTAAATAACAACAAAAGGCCATGAAATCAATTGATCTTAAAATCACAAATGAATGCATTTGGGGGAAAAAAAAAAAAGTGTCGAATCAGAGATGTTAAGTCCCAAGGACAGGGAAGAGAAAAACCCATTTTCTGTGGACACTGTGTGTACTCTCAGTTTTGGTCAACTTTATACACCAGGATATTCAGGTCCTACCAAAATGTGGTACAATAAAACAGATCAAGAAAATAGCATTAGAAAGCACAGCAGAACCAGGTACTTTATCAGCAGTGCTTGAGGTGTTGGACGGCACAGGTTTGTCTAAATGTTCAGCTTTCTTTCCTGAGTAGTGTAAAATGCGTTTCAAGGAAATGGATCCAAGCATCAATAGAGTTCTCATCTAAGGTTTGTTCACATGCTAAAGAAAATATTCACAAGCTAGGGAGAGAATGGGCAATTCCTATCAATCTTCAAGACAAATGAGGAGGGACATGTCACACTTGTACAAGCTGTGTTAGAACTAATAGAAATGTTAAAACATGAGATTGTTTCTGGTGAAATACACAAAGCAGAATGCTCAGAGCAAGAAAACTGGAGGAGATCTGTCCTTCCCTAAAGCATCACACTCCATAATTAGTTCACAATGCAGCACAACTCTACTACTGGCCTAAGCAGACTGTGGGCAATTATTTTCCCCAAAGCTACAAAAGATAACTAGAGTAGTTGATCTAAATTAATGATTTGTCAGGGCTTTCAGTCTGCCTGGCTATGTTTTTGGTAAAAAAGTCAATGTCCAAAATTAAGACTTCTAATGCCTCTAAGTGACAACAGTTATACTGGTTTACCTGTCTGTAGAAAGAAAAAAAAAAAAGCAACTCAGAACTACTGCTTTTCTAGGCTTCCTTTTCTTAGCTAGGACATATGAAGTGAGAAACTTTGTTTCTGTTGAAATTGGTGGGAATTTTGCTTTTGCCTTCCAAGGGACCAAGATTTCACCCCTGCCTCAGCATCAGGCAAGTCTGAACGAGAAGTTAAAGTGCCTCTTGTTGAACTGTGTAGTCAAACACTGGTCTAAGCTGGGTGATCTGGGCATACTTTAGTATTTGTTCTCCAGCCATTGGAAAGATGAGGGAGTTTCAGGCTGTTTTGGAAAGTGGAATTCTGACTTAAATGTCAGAAATAAAAAATAAAAAAGTGTGAGTGGATGAATGAATGGAATGGAATGATGGACTAGCTCATAAACTTACAGTTACTTACCTGATCTGCTCCGCAGTATAAATTCACTTTCCTCCTTTCAGTGGCAGGTTTTGTTGTCCCATGTAGTCTAATGAAATAAACATAGATTTGGCATGAAACTTATGCTGGTCTCTCTCTCACATTCATGGAATAAATGAAGAGATACCTATCTGACCCAGCTCTATGACACATGGGACCAATCAGTCAAAGGTGTTGCTTTATAGAATAGTTGTTTAGATAGCAATTCACAAGATTTACAGAGGAGATAAATTAGACTGGACTCCAAACCACACCCTCTCCTTTGCTTGTCTTAAGGTTGAAAATGGGAAAAAAAATTTACTAATGGACAGAGGACTGGATGAGAGCTGAGCTCTCAGTCCCACTCTGCCACAGAAGTACGTGGATGTATAGCTGGTTTAGGCTACATAGGAACTGGAGTCTTCTGACTGTACTGCTGAACCTGATGCAAGCATGGGCACTCACAGAGGTGCTGATTTAATAAATGTTGAACTCTGAAGAGGTTCTTCAAGAGATGACAGAGCAGTTTTGGAAAAAAAACCCCAGTTTATTTCTGTTAGTTTGGGGAGAAGAGAGTTTCAGTGGCAGAAAGCATTCTGTAACAGGCTGGATTTTTTGTATTGTGTTCTTTTTAAAAAGTCTCTGTTTTGAGCTGTTATGAATTGTCACTGTGCAATTTGAAGGTCAGACCTGATGTTCTTACTCAAGCAAAAACCTTCTCAAAGCCAGTGGAGTTTTGCCTGAGATTATACTGGATAGAAGCATGCAGAAATGTCAGGTTTGGGACTGGATTTGAACTGTATCCAGGCACTAGTTAGGAGACTGCCAGAAAAAGCTCTAAATGTAGAAAGAATGCTATCTTTAAAGGGTACTTCTACATAAGAAACATGGAGTGATATCCTCAATTTACAAACTCTTAGGAAGCAGAAGCGAGTGGCTGTAATTCATGGCTCTGTTCCCTTGGTCCTAGAGGTGCCAGTTATCGAAGTGTTATTAAATAAGTCTATGGTTGCTCCAAATGCTGCTCCAAAATGTGCCAGCTGGCTGTCCACATCCTGACCCCATTCTCCATTGCTGAGCAGGTGCTGTAAGACTTTCTCTCAATTCAGGCCTCTTCACAATGCTTTTGCATCCATTTTTCCTGAATGTGCATGAAGCAGCAAGAATATTTATAGTGTAATTAACAATATATGATGCAGCAACCAGGAAAGTGCTGGAAGAAGCAGGATTTCATTTGTTTAGCAGCTGTGTATGCAGCTCTACCATTTGTCTCTTTGCATCCTGAACTTACAATCCCACACCAAAACGTGTGCCTCCTGCTGTAGGATCTCTTCTCCTCTGATACTTAGTCTGTAACATTCACAAGAAGGCTTTTTTATATATGGCTACTAAAGCACTGGATGAAGCATTTCTTATTTCTGCATAAAGTTCCTAATTTGACCTTTGCAGAGTAACCAATCATGGCACAGAAAAAGTAATGACTAATTTTTGTAAACAACTTACACAATGCAGTGTACTAAATTAAATAATAAAATGTTAACAGCAAACTTCTCATAAGTTATTTTAGGAGGGAAATGGCAGAAGTTCACAAGTCCTTTCAAATAAATCTGAGAATATCTCAAGCTACCCACAAACAGAAGAAAAGAGATGGAGGTTTTCCAAGAAATTTGTTTTACTGCTCAGCTCTATTCCTGTCCAAAAGCTTGGGGAAATGAACAGTTTCTTCTTGCTTTCGCAATTTTAATTTCTAAACAGGATGAGATACAGAGTACTGAGTAGATTGTGGGTATTCTTACACTGAGTGATAGCCCCTGGAAATAGGATTCAATGTTTGCAAGTTTCATATCATTCTGATATCTATGAACAAGATCTTCATGCTGACGGTTCATCTTGGTTATTTCATCTGTTTCAGTCCAGTTGGAGGGCATGATGGATGGAGGTGAAGGCACACGGAGGGGTTCTTGACTCTTAAAATAATATTAATAGTAATAATCATATTAAAGGCAGAAAAGAGCAGATATTAGCTGTCCTTGTGGTAAAGCATGACATGGTCTCTTTATGGAGACTAGTTCCATACATTGAGTATTTAAAGAGCAAGATAAAGAAGAGTAAATAACACTCCTTTGCATCAAAACATGAAAGTAGTTTAGGCTCTTCACTGAGGAGAAATACCTTGCTCACAGTGTATAATTTTCTGACTGTGAAAAGACTAATTATGGAGTTTATTCTGACAGATGAAGGTGTAACAAGAGCCAACAAATAGATCTGTTCAAAGCAGTCACAAGGCTGGATTTTGAAAAATGAGGTTATTTAACAAGTATGGAAAAATTTATCCCAGAACATAGTGGATCTCTATCACTGGAAGTCTTTAAATCAAGAATGGATGTCTTTCTGATGACCATGCTTGTTGCTGTAGCAGGAGTTATAGGCTTTGAAATTCCATGGCTTGTTTCATCCAGGAAGCCAGAGCTGATGATTGTGTTTGGTCTCTATTGGCCTTCCAGTCCCCACAAAGCATTCAGCTGGATTGCTACTTGCAGCCTGTGTGGAAGGGGAAAAGTAACATTCCTCATATCTGGACAATAGATGACAAGTGGTTTCTACTGGAGTTACCTATCAGGTTTCCTTTAATTTTCCAGGCAATGCACTAATTTTTCAGGGAATAAACAAACTGCCAAAGGACCTTTTGGTTATATTAAATTTCATTATAGCAGCATTTCCACTCCTCTTACTCGTCCTCCCCCACAAACCCAGTACAGAGGTAAACAATGTGTAGAAGTGGTGTACTGGTCCAAATAGGAAAACACTGGCACCTAATAACTAACTGTGATTGCACTGGGCATCCTTTAAATGACATTAATACAGAGTTGACTGAATTTCTCTGAGTACTTTGAAATGAGTTTTGAAAGAAAACAGCTTTCAGCAACTTGAAAAAAGGTCTATTTCATTTGCAAATGGCATATATTGACTGAAGTTGGCCATAATATTTATGAATAACCATAGAAACATGAGGAAGAGGATCTACACAGTTACTTCCAAACTTCAGTGCCAGAATCAGTATATTCATATAATGCTCCTAATCTGATATACCAGGTAATGGCAAATATTATGTACACAAAAGAGAAGAAACAAAGAAAGACATTCCTTAGTGGTGGTGTTCTGCCAATAGACCAATGTTATGCATGCGCTTTGAGCAGACCATAGCCAACTAATTAAACCACAGAATATCTGCAAATATTTACTTCATGGCTGTGGTTTGAAAAAGCTATAACAGTACATAAAATAGATTTCCTTTACATTTCACCACACTTGTTGGCGAGAGTAAATGACAGAAAAAAAACAAGGAAAAAGCAAAAATGAAAACAAATAGTTTATGTTTCCAAAATCCTACCAAATATGTGATCCACTGAAATTATCAGACTGTTAACTGCTTGTAAATCTGCCTAGACTGGGGTTGTGAAATTATTTTTGGTATGGCAGCAGAAACTTTTCTAATGCTACTATTGTGGCACCGTGTCAGCTGAGTAAGAGGCAGCAAGAAAGGCATAAGAGTCATCTGGGCAACCTGAGAACAAGGCAGTTTAGCAATACCACATTTTCTTTCCAAATAAAGGAAGCAGTATACTGACGTAATTGTATTTATAGCCTGTGAACTTCTAAAATCCTAGGGAGAGTACATCCGAGGACAATGCCATGCCTTTACATAGTCCAACTAGCAGCTATGTAATTTTTGAGGAAGAGCACCAAGAACTCTTGCTCAGCTGCTTAATAAAGTGTGTTAGAGCTCTGCTGTCCTTAGTGGAAGTGGTACCTTCCCAGCACAAGTTTTTCATCAATTATTGCCAACCTCAACATCCCCGTGAGTTCTGTCTTATGGTTCCATAAACTGTAAACTTAGTTTAAAATTAAAGAGCTTCAAATAAATGTCTTTCAGTGATTTTTATTTCCTGTCTGATTGGAGAGCTTGTTGTTGGTAGGGAATACGGCTTTTGTGGTCTCTGATGCATCATATTTTCTACTGTAGAACCTTTCACATAGCCCATGCATCAGGCTGGAGCATGGTGGCAGCAAAAAGGACTTTCTCTTTGGAAGAGGAAGAAAATGCTATTGTGGAGGTGTTCTGGAGATTAGGGGAGCTCTACTGCTTTCAGGTGCCTTGTGTGTTTTCATTTTCCTTGTGCTGTAATTTGTATGAACTATTCCACTCTTTCCAGTGGGTTGTGAAGAAAGATACTGGGTACATATTAGGTTCTAGTTGTTTTTTTTTATGGCACTGAGGAAAACGAATGGTAGGCTGCAGAAGTTCAGCTGAGCATTTCTGATGACATACTTAGCTGTGGAAGAGTTAACAATGTTGATATAGGCTGTCATCTTCTGGTTTCAGATATACTCCTCTAGGATGAGAGGTGGGACATTCACAACCCTCAGACATTGCTTCAAACCAGACAGAGAAGATGAGATTGCATCAGCTTACATTTTTATGGTTTTGCTTGTAATCACAGGAAAGGCTGAATTTTCAAGTGCTGATTTCAGTGAGAGCAGAAATGCCGAGGCACTTTTGAAAATCTTGTCCGCAGTTTATTTTAAAAATGAAACTTGATGTTTTTGGTCTCAGTTCTGTGAAAAATGTGAAAAAGATAGAAAAATGTATTAGGCCCTGCATGTTTGCTGATTAATTCTGGAGAAAGCCAGCAGAGCTTTATGTAAATGAAATTGCTCAGAAGCATACGAATGCCTGAAACACTAACATAAAGGAGGTGAAAATTGGCATTTGAGCATCAAACTAAAAAGAACTTCTTACTTAACTTTGTAAATCATAACAATTCCATTTCTCTAAGCCACTCAAACAAATGAGCTTCTTCGTCCAAGCCAATGGAAATATATTCTACAGTGCTGTTGCAAAGTAAAAAGGCTTCAGTGACTTTACAGAAAGGGGAAAGATTCCCAGGCTTTCTGTTCTCAATCCAGTTTAATTTCAAGTCTCATGCTCAGTTTCACTTAGAAGAAAAAGTAATTTAGAGTAGGACTGCACTCACAAGGTAATGGCACTGACTGTAATCCTTCAAAATGATGGATACTGGAATTTTCCTCCCTTTACAGGAGGAATCACATTTTTCAATGTCACATAAGGAAAGGAAACAAACATGCAGAAACAGCAACTGGCCCTCAAATCTTTGAAGATACATTTGTGTTTCCAAAGCTGAAGTAATTTTCCTGCCAGAAATCATTGTGACCTGAAGTTAGAACTCCTCTATCTGTGCCCTTTGTACCGTGTTGACCTTGTTAAAGACACAATTCTATGTATTGTTGAAAAAATGGGAATTGTGAGGGAAGCAGATCAGCAAGCAGGCGAGAGTTTGTCTCTTGAGGTAAAGGAAAAGCTTAGACACAGAGACCAGCTTCTGTTATCTGCCTCTTGTGTTCTGCATGTTGCAGTGTATCAGCAATGATTGAATACATGTACTTACTGGTTTTGACTGGTTTTCCTTTATTTCGCATTTGTTTTTTTTTACTGCTGTTGCTTTGCTACACATTGACACCTGTGCTATGTGGATAGGAAAGTCCTTGCTGAAAGGTGGCATCCTCAAGAACCTTTGAGGGGAAGAAATTGATGTTTTTGCCATTCTGGTCTCCTCCTCTGGTAGTACAAACACTAGTAGCGAGAAACGAAGCCTAGGAGGGATCTACTTTTCACAAACCATACAGGGAATGTTGTTTCCTTTAGACTAAGTGAACTACAGACCTGAACTCTGAATCTTTGCAAAACTATCCATGTTCTCTGTTGGAGCTAGAGCTAGATGGGGAAGGCAATTCTATTGCTCTGAGACTATCGAGTGGGCACAGTCCTCCCACCTTATGCTCAGCACCATCAAACACCACAAAGGTTAGAATTCCCTAAAAAAACCCACTGAAAGCAACAGCTGATAGAACAGCAGCTCTCCTGGCTAGTAAAAGCAGGTGGAAACAGCTGTGTGTGCTGCTAATGGAGCTAATCAGGGTCTCCTTCAAAGAAAGTGCGCATCATACTCATGGATAAATATCAGGGTTTAGCCACTCAGACAATCAGCGCTCATCACTGAGAGAGTAAGAATCATTAAGTCTTTGCATCACAAGGCATAACTAAGAGTTGACTGGATGCATGCTGTGCTCAGAACTCACTGTTAGATTCTTCACCAGGTTATTTCTCTTCCAGATGACAGCTATCCATTCAGCATTAATGGAAGCAGCACACACAGAGATAGTTATATGTCACTGTATAGTGTCCTACGGGCACAGATAGAGTTGAAACCTCTGTGCGTATCACAGTATCACAGTGTGTCAGGGGTTGGAAGGGACCTTGGAGATCGTCGAGTTCAACCCCCCTGCCAGAGCAGGATCATACAATCTAGCACAGGTCACACAGGAATGCATCCAGGTGGGTTTTGAAAATC
>JANHGN010016416.1:35804-86237 GCA_024605025.1 Megaceryle maxima
GTACATAAACAATATATGAAATATTCTGGCTCACTGTCATCTGGTCAAATTTTATATTAAAAAAAAATATTATGTGGTTTGCATGGAGTTGCAAAACTAAATAATGCACATTAAAAATACATTTCTGGTCTAATTCCATTTTCCAAAGCCACATACTGAATGTGAATATAATAGCCGAGGTTTCAAAACCAACAATACTCTCCTCAGAACTTGGCATTTTTGTTTTCACCATATTAAGCGTTTCCATGAGTTACACTGTACTCATAGCACGCAGAGATGAATGTGGGTAGCAGGAAACTGGCCTTCATGGAGCACTGTGAAAGCCTAGGAAGCTTTGAGCAAGATGAGAGTTAATTTCCATGTTTGCAAGCTTCATTACAAGTTTCTCAAGGTTTTGTTTTGGGTTTTTTTTGAGTTTCTCAGATTTAAATTCCAACCTAGACTTCAAGGATGTCAATACTTTTCTAGAAATAGGTCTTAATGTCTCTGTATTTTCTGCTTGTGGGCTGTTACCCTTTGCCTGTTGAGATAGTTCTTTGGGACATAGTATCCTTCTGTGGATACATACAGATCCTTGTGTGAGGGACTCTGAGCTCATGGGGACAAGGACCTCCAATTTTTTCTCTCTCATTGAACATCTCTCTCTGGTAGGAGAACAGAGATGAAAGTCAACTGAGTGTGTTCAAGTTTTTAGGCTGGGACAACCTACTCAGGCCTGGGAGCATTACGATGCTATGAATAAGTAGTTGCAGGAGATGCCTAATTACCTGGTAAAGTAGCTGTGGGAGTGAGGCATGCTTAACCTTCTGTAAGAATTTACAGCTTCTGATGTGCTTAGTCAGACAAACTTCTGTCTTTTCCCATATTTTCTTTCCAGCAGTACAGCAGAGATGCCAAGTGCTTTGTTGATGTCATGGAACAGGTCACCTCTTAGTATCTCCCCTTTCTGTTACCTCCATGTTTCCCAGTAAATGGTTAAATAAGGCACGATAGCCTTGCTAATCTTCAGACAATCCAAGTGCCTTCATGCATCAAAAATGTCCACAGGACCTGTGGGGAGACGACAGTAGGATTGACCACTAAAATGTGCTATTTTGTTGGACATGGGCTAACAAATAAGGTTTTGGTCAAAGTGGTTAACAAAGACCAAACTGGCGTGCTACTTGCGCATTTTTCTGAAAGTTGTGTGTGTACGAAGGAGCTTTGGGCTTAGCTGGAAACCTTGGATGTTGCTAATGAACCTCTGTGCTTTCTTTAAAAGCCTTCAGAGTAAGGTTGAAAGGTGAAAGAAAGAAATCCCAGACCTGCACACCATGCTGCAGTATCCATATATTTATCATGCACAGGTCTCTAGAGAAGTCCCCTGCCAAGCTGACACTAACACTGACAGCCAGATGTGCAACTTGGATCAGAGCAACAATGAAAATAGACTGTGGTTTACAACTGCTTGCGACAATAAACAAAGCATATCAAAGGATCCCCCAAAATACACTTTCTCTGTAGAAAACCTACATGGTTTTATTATTTTAGTCTCTAACTTTAAAGCATTTTTGTCATTTTTGCAGAAGAAGAATTAAATAGTTGCAGATTCCTAACAGGGACAATTGTCAGGGACTGGATTTGGCTTTACTGGTCAACGACATCCATCCCAAAGAGACTATGCACAGTCAGCAAAAACTTCCTTAAGGAAGATGTTACTTGCTAAAATCTGCTTTCTTAAATTTGTGATGCATTTTTATAGGGGTAATACTTGTATAAAGCTCCTTCCACTGCCTCTTGCAAATTATTACAAACGTCATTTTATGCAGCTTCAGTTGGACTGTGCAATATTCAGTAATGAATGAATTGGTGGCGAGTTCCTCTGTCTGGTTAGCAGGCTGAAATAAGGGGGTGTGTCCCCTCCAAGCAGATGTTAATTGCTTTTTACAGGTAGACACAAATATCCCAATATGGCATGACAAAAGGCTGTAGGAAGCCTTTGAAACACATTTCACTATGTAAGCATTTAAAATGTAGAAGGTGTAAATTGGAAGTGTTGCACTGTAGAAAAAATAATTCAGCTCTGCAGACTGATCTAGGAGAACTAACCCGTGAACAGGCAAGTGACAAAAGCAGCTTTAATATGAAAACAAGTAAAGCCTCTGTTTCTCTAGCTTTTTTCCTGAATCTAATTTAAATCTTTAGCATTCTTTTAGACTCCAGATTTCTATAAAGTTGAAAGATGCCTTGTTCTCTAAAGCTTGTATCACCTTACTAGGAAAGCCATGGAAGAGGACTCTTAATGTCTTCAATTATACAGCTATATCTTTACTTAATGTTGACATGAAATTCTTTGCTAATGTTCTGGCAACAAAGTTGGAGAAACTTACTCCCTAAATTGTTTCAGCTGATCAAGCAAAATTTGGAATTCTCTCTATGTCCGGAAACTTCAGAAAGTTAATAGATTGTGTTATCCCAACTCAGTCAAACTCTTGTCACTTTCCTGGAATCTTTGTGGGCAGAAATACTTGGGTATTTTTGCTTTTGCAGACATCTGCACTCTGCCGCGGAATTTAAAGAGACAAAATGTTAGTTGTATTTTATTACTTCAGAATAGTTCCCTGTGAGGCACTTTAAGTGGAAAAGAACAGATAAAATAATTGTTCTTGGATTAGTTTCTTCTATTCTGTCCCTCCCCTTTTTACCTTGGTGTATTACTTCCGCAAAGTTCTGGATTATCCTGAATCAAGCTAGGAATAATCACCAGGCAGCAAAATACATAGGTGGCAATTTCCCCCATTAATGTGAGGTCTTTGGATTTCAAATTACTACTCACAATATCATCATTTCCTTGCTTCTCAGTGGTCACAATTCAAGAAGCCAGTTGTTGAGGAATGATATCAGAAAGCAAGTGCCTGCAAAGAAATCTGTGAGTTCTCCGAGTTACAGAAGAATGAAAGGAGGTTTTGAGCACATTCCTGAGAAGCTAAATGATGCTCCTTGTATCAACCTTTGTCTCAGGTGGATGTTATCCATTGGTAGCTAATCGGAATCTGCACTTCTCTGACACTGAAGATGAAGCTCTTTAAGAAGATAAGATGCAGGAAAGGAAATGGTAAAAGCAATGTGCAAGTTGGTGGCTATGAAATTCTGACTGTGGACAATTATGACCTCTGGAGTTTTAAGATGAGATTAAAATGTTCAGAAAGTAAAGACAAGGGCTGTGTGCCCTGTCCAGGCTATACAAATTATTTTGCTCACTTTCCTGAAGACCCGGCAATCTTGACACCCTTTCTTGCACAGTGGCATGACCACAGAAAGGAGGAGAGTTAGTCCTTGCTGCAAAGTGGGAACACAAGCTTAAACATGAGACTAAAGAAAAGAGCCCATGCCTCCCACTTTATGGGCATATACTGTTCTTGGCATCATCTGCCAGAAAAGCAGAATAGTATTTGCTGGGAGTGTTTATCATCATCTACATATTTATCATTACTGCTGTAGGTGAGCCAATAGCTGTCCCACTGTGGCCCTCTCTTCTCAGTATTCCTGATAGACTGTGGACTTACCAATGAATGGGAGCTGGTGTGCTTTCCTAACTCACTGCATAGTCTTTACATGCTCCAACAGACAAGTTCTTGTGGTTGTGGGATTAAAATATTACAAGCTTTGTTTTGAAACAATGACACAAGGAATGTTTGCAATGGCTCCCTGTGCAGTGGTTTGAGATTTATCTCATGTCTGGAAGCCACAGTTTCTAGATTGCAGGACAGCTCATAGCTTGGGAATTTCCAAAGTGACTATTAACTGGAATGTCAGTTTATATAACTGTGAGTTCAAATTTTATCCTCTTACAGGTGGCAGTGGCGCTGGGCAGGGGAAGGGAGAACAGGAAAAAACCTCATACTGTTCATCTTGCGTGGGTGCAGTGGAAATTCAAACTTTAACTCTCACCCACCATGTCTGGAATTAATCTCTCTGGCAAACTAAACCCAAGCATCGCAAGAAATTATATTTGCTACACTGAAGCCTTTCCTATGGGGCCGATCCAGCTTCTTATGAGGTCAATGGAAAAGCCTTCATAGGCTTCAGTGGAAGTCAGAACAGCTCTAAGTGGGCTCTCTAGGTTCTTCAAGACTTAATTGGATGCAAGGGCTTCTGTTCCATCCTGAAGTTCATTCTGAGCTAGACACTGCAAAATGGATAGAATCAGAAAGCACATAGGAAGGTGTTTGAGACCATTTGCTAAGAATGAGAAATACCATCTCTGTTGTGTCTTGGTTTTATTTTTCATTCACTGACTACCTAAGGTGAAACAGAGAGTCTCCTTGAAGAATACTGTGAACGAAACAGATGACAGCAAGAAAGTACTTCAGCCTGACCCTCTAGTCCTACAGAGGAGCCACACTGCACTTGTCCATTAAGTACCTAACCTCAGGAAGGAGCCGTGGTTTCAGACAGACCTCTCCAATTAACTGGTTTTCACAGTGGTTGTTGGAAAACTCAGATAAAGGTCTTTGCTTTTTTTTTCTTCACCTTCATTGTGCATCAGTTCTGCAGAATAGGACAGCTTCTGAGCATGGGACCACATAAGGTCAAAGAAGACTGAGAATGAAAGATTATTATTTGCTGCAACAAAATGCATACACTCTCCAGAACCCTCGGCCAAATTCAGCGCATGTCTGAGCTGATTGTCCAGACACTAATGAGTGAGAAAAAAACATTAGGAAGGAATGAGAGGCAAGGGATGGCATTCAGAATGTAGTTTATTTGGATTTTTTTTTGGTCAGTGTATTTCCAAGATGAAAATGAAAGTTTCCTCAGGCACTCTAAGCTGTGGGTTCTTCTTTCATTGCAACTTTTTTCCTGACAGGGGGGGTGTCTAATGAAGATTTCGTGCCTTGGTATTGCAGTAGAGAAGCCTAAATATTAATAAATAGAAAACTGTAATTTTACCATTGAATTATTTTTATTTGCTTTCACATTTCTTTCCCTTAAAGGTGGCTAATTCTGTTTTGGTTTAACCCTTTTGGAACTGAATGTTCTTAGACTTTCACATAAGAGGAACATGTAGCTTTCTCCAGTGACTAATTAGTGCCTTTTTCTTTAGGCACCAATGATTCTTTGGATTTTTCCTTGTATCTATCACAAATAGAAATCTATGTTTTTAAGGTGAAAGGTCAGATTGCAGTTTAGTGTCTTTGACTGTCAGAGTCAAATCTTTTCAACAGGAACCACAAATATTGAAGGGTTCCTAACAAAGTGGTGAAAAATGTTAATATTATGGATATGTCTACTGAAAGGTGCTGCAAGCGTAGTAAAAATGGGCAGTGAAAGCTAATGAACTCTGCAGTAGGAAATGAAAAGCTTCATTCATAGCCAAGAACCTCATGTTAGGAAAGTGGTGACATGCTTTCTTCATAACCGTGAGTTAGCAGAGGTTACAGCAACCTACCTCTGAACCTGGTATAGATGTTTTCCAGAGATAAACTGTTGCTCAGACTCTGTGAATATGAGGATCATTGGACAAAGAGGGACTGCAGTCCTTTCTTCGGGGTATATCTTGGATTCTTTCCTAAAATGCAGAATTTTGCTAATACATTAAATGTAAGAAAACAAAATGAATGTGAGGATTTAAAGAAGGATTTTATCTTGACGAGTGATGCATTTTAATGCATCATAAACATGCAACCCTCACCTCTTCTGCATTACAAGGTAACATATTGTTTTGTTTTCAGTTTACCTCCCACTCTCTAACTGTTGTTCTGGTTTCTATTATTGAAACTTGCAGTGTGACAACAAAATCATTGAGTCAGATGAGAAAGGTCCAGCAAATCTTATTTGTTCCACCAAAATTCCTTCTGTGTGTTGAAGCTTCTTTTTTCTTTTGCTAATTTTTGTCATGTGCTTAATTTTAGTGATTTCTCCCACACATTGGAGGCCAGCATCCTTCCCTCACCACTGACAGGTTTTGAGGCCTTACAAGAAGTAACCAAAGCCTGTTGGACTTACCACATCCTTAGAAGAATGTAATCATTGTATATAACTAAAAGCTGCCCTCAAAAAGAGGAAAGAGGAGAAGAGCAAAACAGAGTAGTAAAAAAAGAGGACTTGGACTGGAGGATGTAACTGACGATTCAAATAGGAGAAACTAAATGGTATGAGAAGAGAACTAGACAAGAGCTAGACCTCTCACTAATATTGGAGGAACATATGATTTGAAAATGTCTGGTGAGACCTAAAGTTAATTAGCTGAATTCAAATGAGGGAAAACATCACACCTCCAAGATAAACTGAGCAAACTCGTATGGGAGAGTGTTGGGCAGTGTGTGATTAGAATGAGAGATAAAGGGCTTAAATTGCACCAGGAGAAGTTGAGATTAGACATTAGGAAAAATTTCTATACTGAAAGAGTTGTTAGGCATTGGAACAGGTTGACTAGGGAGGTGGTGGAGTCACTATCCCTGGAAGTATTCAAAAAACATGTAGACGTGGCACTTCAGGACATGGTGTAGTGTTTATTATAATCTTAGGTAGATGGTTGGACTTGATGAACTTGGAGGTCTTTTCCAGCCTTAACGATTCTGTGCTTCTGTGATACTGTGATGCTGTGATTTTGAGTGTGTTTCTGCTGTAGGCCCTTTGAAGTCTCTCAACTAGAGCTCAGAATCAAACAGGATTTCATCAGGAATGACTGTATGCTTCCTTTGCTCAGGAGTGCATGTCGTGCATATATGTTTGGGGGCAGGTTTCCAAACATTTAATGCCTCTTTCTTTCCTTTGGGAAAGGATACTTTGGGTCATTGGACTCTAAAGAACTTTTTCCAACAATGGTTTTGATTTGCTCAAGGAAAGTGAATGGTAATTCTATTAGAAGCAAATGAATAGCAGAGACATCTACTACTGCCCTTTAACTGCTGGAGACTTTGCTCTTATGTGTTTTATTCACCTCATAAAAAAAGCTTAGAACCTTGTAAAAAACATATATCACAGAAAAGATGTGAGACTTAGCACGAATATATACCACACACATAGAGTGGTCTTTTCTTTGTGTGGATCCAATAATTTTTTTTTTCCATGTTGTTTTTGCTAACTTCCCATTGTTTCCTCATATATGAATTTGCTTTGGCTTGGGCCGTGCTATCTCCATTGTTGTTGTAGGCTTTTTCTCTCTCTACAGATTTATAGCTACCTCATAAAAAAAAAAAGAGAGTGAGGATGCACTTTATTAACAGAGCCAAAGTATGTAAATGCTTATAAGAAGTGATGCTTACACTAATCCTAAGTAAACTATAAGAACATATGAAACTTAAATGTTTAATACTTTCTGGATGCTACATTTTGGAAAAGGATCTTTTGCTAATCAAAACGTTAAGGATTAGAGAGCTAGATCTGAGATGTAGCATTGTCCCATATAAGCTTTGAATATGGAAAGTTCTTCAAACAGTGTTTGAAAAAGTATTTG
Source organism: Megaceryle maxima (assembly GCA_024605025.1). Classification (NCBI taxonomy): domain Eukaryota; kingdom Metazoa; phylum Chordata; class Aves; order Coraciiformes; family Cerylidae; genus Megaceryle; species Megaceryle maxima. Next base: position 43,246 of record JANHGN010016416.1, read on the forward strand.
AAAATATTTGGATCACATTCATAGCCAGGCCTCAGAGGGATCATTGCATTCTCTCATGGGGTCAAAGGCCTGTAGTTAGAAATGTGGGGAGGACTCAATGTGCTACCTTGTAGCCAGTCATCCATCAGTACAACTACTGTAATAATTGCCTCTGCAGTTGCTGTAGCTCAGTCACATTCTCACTGAAGAAGCCAAAGACTCTGGAATGTGGATACTGAAGCATGGTCTAAATTATCTGTCTTTTGCAAGGCACAAGTTTGCTTTTCAGCACAGTCTTTAATTGCACAGAAGTTAGGCAGAGTATTTGCACCAGCACGCTACTTACTATCAACATGGTTTTCATTTGAGAACTTGGGGTTTTTCTTTAAATGTATTTGACAGTACTCTTCTTTTTAAGATGTTGGACTTCATCTTCTTAATCTTAGGATCAGTCAAGTTTCCTGTGGAGGAATAACTTATCCATGACCCTCCTCCATTTTATTGTGCTGTTTCTCATGCGAGATGGTTTTATAGTGTTGCCTTTTAATATAGACAGAAGTTTCCAAGGGTCAGAAAAGCCCATGAAAATCACTGGTTTGACCTACTGCTTATTACTGGCCTTTGAAAATTACCCCTATAACCCTTTCTGGGCCCAATTACTGCAGCTAGACTAGAACATTCTAGAGAAAATTATAGTTTACAGTACCATTCATAGGAAGCATATATCTGGGCTTTTAGAATTCTGCTTCTACATGTAGAAATGGGTACATTAAAAAGTGTGCATTTCTTCCTTCTCTCTCCCCTGCATGAGCATGATTGTGTATTTCACTAAAATATAAATTGATCCCAGTGAGTTTTTGAAACAAGTTGGTAAACTGTGATTTTTCAGAGGTATTTATTGTATTTAATTCTGAAGTAATGATTTCAATAGAAACTTCACAGGTGTTTTGAACACTGCTGATGATGTCAGGAGATCTGTAAAAAAATGAAGGAGTTAAGCTTTAATGAGGCACTGGTGCAACACAAAGTGAACTCAAACAAGCCATAAAGCAGGCTGTAATATGGAGGTTGCATACTTCCATGACCAGCATAAACCACTGGGTGTGAAGCACTGGGGCTGGGAAGTAGCTGGCTTCCACAGGATTCCTCCTCATGGGGCTCTATTGGGGTAGCATAATGGCTGTGCTCTCAAGAGTTATTCCTTATTTGTCCCAGCAATGACATTTCTATCTCATGACAACTTCCAGGTGTCTGAAACGTCTCTTTATTCTGCCTTGGAATGAAAACAAGTCCACCCAAACCAATGGCACTTTCACAAGCAATAGCTTCTGTTTCAAATTGAAAAACTGAAGTTTTTGACCAAACTCTCTCTCTTTTTCTTTTTATGAAAGTGATTAGAAAGCTCTCCTACATGTTTCGAACATTACTGTCAAAATCTCTTTCCATGGAACATTTTAACAGAACTGTATTCTTTTATGAAGAAAAGCCCTGTCAAAAAAATATTCTGACCTTCTCCTACAAATGTTTCACAAACATTTTTTAACCTCCTTCTTTGGATTTGCACTTTCTTCTGGCAGGGTTACATGTCTGAAATGTGTTGTTATTCCTTTGGACAGTTACTGTTTCTGTATTGAGACTGAAATGATATTATCTGAATCTTATTCGTGCCTCTTCTCCCCTTCTTCAATCTAAGGCCTTCTCTACTGCCACCAAGGAACTAACCTAAATGAAACCTGTCCATGTCTATCCATTGCAACTTACTTTCCATGGGATCTGTACTTCTGTGTCCAATTCAGTTGAAATCAGTCCATGGGTTCAGAAGTTCCTGGTGGGGGGGAGAACACACCCACAAACACAACATGCTCACATCAGCCTCATTTCCTTTGGAAACCAGCTGAAAACCACAGGAGTGTAAATTACTGCACGCTGTGAAAGAGGCCCCGTGGTCCAGTCTGTGCTCTGAATCACATTAGCATCAGTGCAGATGAGCTGCAGAGACATCAGGGAGGCCAAGTCCAGGTCCCACAGACTCAGCTGTAAAGCTGTGGCCTTGGGAATTAAGGTTATGACAGAGGTTTTGAGGACTCCTGGACAAAAAGCCCACTTGTCTTTGGCCTTATTGGCAATTTATACCAGTCTTAGTGCAATTTTTTAAAGAGTTAACAAGAATTACCCTTGCTGGCTATAGAAACACTGTTCACACTTAATGTACTATTTGTTCCTTACTTGAGTCTTTCCTCAATGTTCCTGCTAGTCCTAAACAGAACTGAGGAAAAGTTGGTTTTACTGAACTTTGAAATCTTCATTACGTAAGCAGGTTTGATATTGGTTTACAGACAGACAGACAAAAAAACCCCAGAAAGATTTCACAAATGTCCACTAATAGTATTTACTTTACACTCTCCTCAGGCTGTAGTTGTATCTCTTTTACAGCCTGTTTCTCTTTGGTGGCCTTAAACCCAGAAGACTCCTTCCAGAGCTCTGCTGCTCATGCCAGATGCCTGCAGTGAAATTCAAGGGTGGTAGGAATGGGCTCCAGCCATTATAAAACCACAAAAATCTCTTGATGATTCAGAAATTTCATTTAAACAATAAAAGCAGAGTACAGATAACAGAGAAAAGAAGAAAAAAAAATAACATGCAAGTGTGTTTCTCCTTTACATTTCATAGCCTACATCTGTTGTAGCTAAAGATTTCATTAGTGCAGCTGTTGTCTTACGCTGTCTACGTTATACTTAGTTCTTCCTATGAAAATGTAATGCACTCAATCTGGGCTGGTTGTACTTAATGCCTGGTTCTTAAGATACTTGGGTGAGTAGGGGGCAATTCTATCACTTTATAGATCAGGCTATTATCTGTGTAGAGCTTTATAGTATATCAAGCAAAAAAAAGGATGGTGGTGGAAGGAAGTTATTTAAGTAAGGAGCTGTGGGAAAAAAAGAATAAAATATTGGAACTTTTATTTTTTTTTATGTTTGGCAATAAAATTGAGACCAAAGGCCAAAATAGCAGCTGCTCATTCTCAGAGATATAGAAATTTCTTGGGGGGATCCTGAGTCACATTGTTCCCTTGTGACAGCTACACTAATCCACTGATTTCAGTGGAGGAGGCATCTGACCTCATGACTTTTCATTGATGATGGTATGGCCACAGAACCACAAGGCTTGTTTCTATAAAGAAGGAATCCTTCCCTCAGTGTTTCCTGATGTGCACAACTTTGTTGCTAATGCCTGTGACACCGTCATTTTTCAGTCAGCTGTAACAGAAATGGGAGATTTAGCGGGAATCAGATCCACAGTTGCTGTTGAGTCAGCAGTTTACTTAATCAAAGGTGTAGGTTTGCTGCACAAACTAGTGGGCTGAAGGTAACAAGCTCAAGGTTTTCTCTCCTTCCAGTTTTTTTTTGTGCACATCTGATATGAAAGAAAATCTTCATGGTGGAAAAGGGGAATTGAAGCACAGGAAAATTGCGGAAAACTTAAGTCAATAACTGCCCAATGCTGGACAAGACTTGATTTCACAGATACTCTTACTGAAGGAGGCAAGTCTAATGATATGAGTAATCATTTTTTTTCTACATTAGGAGAATAACTTTGTTTTTTCTAGTCTTCTGCCAACTGTGCCTCTTTCTTTGATACTTCTGTTTCAGGTGTGGCTGTTAGAGCCTCTCTGGTTGCATTTTACAAGAAGAAATAGCTCAATATGTGTCTCAGTGTCAATTGTGAGCAAGATGTCTTGCAAGTCATTGTTATGACTGTTCATAGTTGGCAACAAATATTTAGACATATAGAGAAGCTGGTAACAGAGTGTTATAAACCTGTGGAATTAGCTGTCATCTGACCATGAATTTTGAAACAAAATGTAGGTCAAATACAAGTTAATTGCCAACATCTTTTTTTCTGGTTCTAACCTTGGTTTTCCTGTTCCATTTGAATTGGTTGTTTGTGCTCCTTTGAAAAACCAAGCTGATGACTGTTAAAAGGCCTGGAAATGTTTTGCCTATGCAGGAAAAAAAATATTCTGAATCCTAACTTTGAGCTTTTGTGTACTGTGATCAAGAATGTTATCACATAATAATTCAGAGAGATTATCTCCACTCAAAGCATCTTCAAGTGACCACAGATATGTTCTATCACATTCTTTGGTACATCTTTAATGTGTTAGTGGACTTTTATATCCCATTCCATTTGTGTCTTTCCCCTTGGCCTGTCACGAGATTTTTTTTTTTGTTTCATCTTCTTCTTCTTCAGCTAGCAAACAAGGCTATAAGAAAAAGATTTCTAAAACTATTTGCTTGTTCATAAGTGAGCATTAATCAATCAAATGCCTTTTGTGTATAGCAAATCTTTTAAAACAAACAAAAACTTATGGGCAAAAATCCACACACAACTGATACTGGTCTTTAGCTTATGTTCCTTATTCTATTGAAAATATCATTGAAGTAATTCTGATTTTTGCTGAAGTGAGAATACAGAATCTCCAACGTTGATTCTTTTAAATGTGTTTTCTTACTACATGACAGGAACATGTCTTGCTTTGATACTTAGGTTCTGATGAAATAGTATCAACTGACAGCAATGTAAACGGAGTTCATTCACATCTTCCCTGTGCATTACATAAGGTTCAAATGTACTTGAAGTTACAAATCAGAATCCTTTACTAAGCCAATATATTTTTGGCAAAACAAAAAGTGAATCTGTTACATTTTCAGGCAGATAGCCTCCTAATGGCATTATCCTCAGTGGGCTGTAGGGTGACGTAAAGGAGGGAGAGCTCATATCTGTTTTCCTTATCCTTAGAACTTCTGTGCTAATAAAAAAATAACTTAAATAAATCCTAATCAATTAAGAAGAGGACAAGGCAGGAATTTTTGAGGGAAATGCAATTTGGAAATGCTGCTTTTTTTTTTTACAAGACCTAACAACTTTCAGGATAAAATTTGGTTTCAGTCACAAAAAAAAGTTAAAAGGCAAACATTTAAATATCATGTATTCTAAAAAAGTCCTTTGAATGAAAATTGTGGAGAACCTTCACATTTAGACCTAGACAGCAGCAAACAGAAATTGACGTCTTATAGCAAAAAAAAATTGTATTTTGCTGCATAATAAAATTTCCCATTTTACAGATGGGAATGTTGAGGCAAAAGAGGAGAATTATTATTTATTTTTTTTATGACGCTTAAAGGGGGTGAGGATCAAAGGGTATATCAGTGGGTTCATGCTACTTGTTCTGCATAAGTTCTAAGAGAGAAAGTATATTTCAAAAGCACAGCTCTTGGAGCACAGGCAGATGTGTCTTGCCAAATGTATCTAGAAGTATCCTAGAGAAGCTGCACTGTGACCCACAGGGTTAAAAAGATGTTGTCTTTCCCAACCTGGTGTTTATATTTGGACTGTTGATAACTCTAGAATGGGAGTTTGCTTGGAAGCAAAAATAGAGATGAGAGTTGCAACTTAACCTCTATTTGTCTAGACCACAGAATAATGTTGACTGCAGGCGGACTTCTGGAAGTCATCTGGTCTAACCTCTTTCTCAAAGCCAATCAGCTTCAAAGTGGGACCCACTTCAGAGTTAGATCAGGTTGCTCAGGGGCCAGACAGCAATTCAAACGGTCTGGATGGTGTTTTGAGCAGATTTGTACTCCAGCTCTGTGCTCTGGAAGAGAAGTCATTTTACACCTAGTTTGGATAATGTGGGCAGCAGAGTTTCAGTGATAAAGAGTAGAAGTCTCAAAAACTTTGGCTTTTGAACTGCTGAGGTTAAGAATGGAAGTCATTATCATTCAGGCCAATATGTAATATCTATGGAAGCAGACAACTGACAGAGCAGCACCAAACGCCACAATAAACTGCCTGACAGCAACAGCTGGATTGCCAGGATGAGAAGCAATCAGAAAAATGCTGGCAGACAGGTCAACAAGCAGTGGCCCTGATGTAACACGTGGCAATGTTGTCAGAAGCCTAGCACAAGTGTTAGCAAGTGGATTAGCAACTCTTTTAAAGATGGAGGTTACCAGGAGTATACTTCATTCTCTCTGTGCAAATGGTGACATTAGCTAAGTGACCCTCAGATGAGCTGGTCAATCTATTGGTCTGTTACCTGTGTGGGACCCAGCTGGGCGCAGCCACAGGCCTGACGACATAGCTGTGACATGATGCTGGAGCTTGGCACAATGCCAAGTGGTCATGAGTGGGACCAACCACCCCCTAGAGCACCTCATCTTTTCCCTACTCTGCATGAAATTGTGTCCTCCTGTTCTGACTGGGCACACTGAACTGACGTAATCTAACCAAAGAGATGCTCTGACAATGATTCCGGGAAAGAAACAGATCCCTAGGGAAGGCGGTTGTATATAATGGCTTGTGACCTCTGGCTGTGGTTGAAGCTGAAATGCTGTAGCAGGGTGTGGGAGCCCGTGCTTGTGGAACAATCTGCTCATGCAGCCTTGGCATGGGATGGGGATTTAACACTGCAGCACCATGTTGAGATGATAACTGCCTCATGGGGAACTATGCAGCGGTTGTGGCAGCATCTGGATAGCCTCGAGAAAAGTCACAGGAAGCTTGGGATGGGATGAGAAGCTTTTTCATTTGTAGGTGCCATCATTGCCTCTGGTTGTGCCAGAGGACTAGCAAGGAGCAGATGCAGCACAGAGCTGGGTCTAGGAATGGTAAGGCTATGAGGAAACAATCCACCTGGAGTCCAGCATCTAGTTTTGCATGTTGGCGTAGAGGAGGTATCCACTGCAAACAGCCTCTGCAACGAGCACTGCTCTGGACATTGGGCCATGCCCCTATGACTGTGGTGGAGCTAAAAAAGATGAGCTGAATATTTTTCTTTTTGAAATGTCCTAGAGGGATAGTTAAGTTTGTGGTGTGAATAATGTAAGAATTCAGAGACAATTGCTAGCAGAAGGGGAAGTGACTATGGCCTGAAGCATTAGGAATTTCTCCTTGAGGAGAAAAGCCACACTTCTAGTGATATTGAGACTAAAGTAAAATCTGCTAGGCAATGAGGGATTGCAAGTACTGAACACAAAGAGGATAATTTTCTGTAGCCTCTGAAAAAGACCAATAGGACACACTCTCAGGTATTAGAAATAGATTTGCAATTTTAGATAGTGTAATGGTTAAGGAAATATTAATAGTAATCTGAAGTACCTGATCCAAGGGGCTGGTTGCTTACCTCCTCAGAGAGGAAGGCAGGGATGGATCTAGATGGGTAGAATAGGGATAGCATCATAGTGTTCATGATTAAACTGGAAAACCCTTTGCATCTTACGAGAAATACAAAGCCATAGCAAGCCATGTCTAGTAAGAAACATGGTCCTCTCATAAAGCATTTGCTCTACTGGTAAGTACTTGTATCAGTATATTGATCTAGTTCAGAAATACCAAAATTGGGACCAAAGGAGAACTGAAAGAAATTTAACATCATAATCACTCACATATACCTATATTGGTTTAATAAATTGTTTCAGGAATTGTGAACATTTTCCAGAGTCTCACAGAAAATTTGTCATTGCTTAGTACCTGTAGTAAGGATACTAAGGATAACCTGAACTAAGGGGTAACAGCACTGGGAGAAATAATGCTGAAAATATATCAGTATTAGAGAAGGAGCTGTGAAGAGAGAAAGCAAGGAGTTCGTGTTCTACTAAGTAATTTTTTGTTTCCTGTATATGAGAAATATGCTCTTGCATAGGAAGGAAAGGTGGAATCATGGCAACTGAGTACAATGAAATACAATAGAACTGTGAGAGTATTTCTTGTACAGTGTTTCTTCCAGAGCTTCAGCCTTGTTAGAGCCCCTGTGTCAGCTTGTGAAGAAGGAGACAGGAAATGTCTTTGAATAGTTTAAGCTCTCTAGTGGTTTTCTGCCTTAGACAAGGGTGTAATCTGTCACATGGTGCATTGCCTTGAGGGTAGGGTATTTGTGTCATATTATTCTAGCGATGTCAGAGAATGACAAGCTGGATATGCATCCAGATACTGGCTGAGGCCAAATGGGGCAATTTCCAGGGAGAATGAGAGCATCTGTATTTCAGTTGGGAAAAAAAATCCATCCTACAACCTCATGCCAACAGCTTGTCCTGTTACAGTGTGTGTTCCCTGGAAAAGGCCTGGACATCCACGATTGAAAGATAAACACTCAGTAGCCTTCTGTCTGGGAAAATGGCTGGGTTTAATCAATGTATGCACAAACTTGAAATAAGAAAAAAGGTATGTAACAACTTTCAGTTTGGAAAAACTCACTCATCTTCTCACCAGCCATGGGTAGGACATTTACTGAGCAAAAATGAAATTAAATCTATTTAAAATTTCTATGTCAGCCAGATTAAAATTATCAGGGAGGGATAATCTTCATAGTGGAGATGAAAAATAAATGATTCATGGGAGTTTCAAAATTATTTATTTGGAATGCTATGAGCCCAGCCCAGATTTTGATAGTAAGGAAAGTTAAGTTCTTAGCATGGGTGTGTAAAGGAAAAAAACCTTTGAAAAATAGTCCTGGGACATACCAGAGATGAAAAGTTATTTCTGAAGTTGAGTCAGTCACTAGTAGTAACTCAAGTTTCCAGGCTGGATGCTGGATTGGCCTGGATTTCCTGGTTCTTAGTGATGATCACAAGATAGGTTGATACCTGGATTTCTTGTGAGTCTTTGCACCTGAGTGGTGGCCATCTGCAGGAACAAAGGCCAAGATGAGATGACATTGATTTGGGAATACCCATATCAGATACATCTAGAGCTGCTCTTCCAGACAACTGTAAGAAGTAGGCCTCTTGGCATAAGGATGGATCCAGCAGCTGTGTTGAGGCCCAGCCCTTTGAAAGAGACGTCTGGGATGTAAATGTAGAGGGGAGGGATTATGGAGAATAGTTGTAAATATTGCTGCATTATCCAGAATTTTACAGAGCGGTGCCTTGCTTTGCTTCTCCTGTACTTACATCCTGCTTTTCAGGTGTAACCTCAGCTTCTCCTTGAGGCATCACTGAGAAACTTGAAGGTAAGGTCCTGCCTGGGGTACTTTGAAGGAGAAAATAAGGAGAGAAGGAGGACTATTCAAATGACATTTTTTTTTCTTTTTATATAGTACACCATTAAACAAATAAATTTCATTGCTTGCTCCATAACTGAAAAAAAAACCTCAGAAAAGAGTTTGTCAACAAAGGAAAGAAGAATCATTTAGAAGAGAGGAGAAGGGTCTAAGAAAGTCCCTCAGTGAGGTGAAGATGTAGTCAGGAGGATATCTTTAGTTAGGGGAAGGTAAGGAAGTCCCTTTCTGCATGTCCAGTTTTTGCCATGCCTGTGTTTTCCTATACCTTTACCCTATGCCCTGTATAAGCAGAAATGGTCCTTGTCTCAGCTGGAGGTGATGCTGATCAGGTGGCAGATTCATAATAGTGGAGAAGGTGAATTCAAGCACAGTGGTTTCTGGATCTGAACCATGCCCAAAGTTCAAGGGGTTTTTGGTATCCTTTTGCTGTTTTGTGCATATGTCATGCACAAGGCAAAGTGGAGGCGGCCTCAACAAATACACAATCTGCTGTGTATAGATTCTGCCTGTGAATGGTTCTCATTCACTGAGTTCTGTCTCAGAATCCCAATGAAAAGGCATCTAGGGATGTGCAGGATGAACTGACCAAACCTTACTTGTGCTGCCCATTTATACAATCAGTTTTTAGCAAAGGAAGCGTTTATGAAGTGTGTTACAGATTATTCAAGAAGAAAAATCTGTGACAAATATGTGACAACTAATCATGGTGTTCAGGGCAGGAGGGTACAGACAAGCAGTTTCTGCAACTGTTAATAAATAACTGAAAAAGCATACTGTTTACTATGAAATAAATGAACAAATGACAAAGGCTGTGACCTGCATGCATAGGAGTAACTTGGACTTTAAATTTAACGTATGCTTCTGGAATTGAGCCTGGTGCTAGGGAAGCTGAACAGCTGTTAAGGGATCTATCTAATGGCAACACCTTTGCCATTTCTGCCTCTCTTCTCTCTGGCCCTCTGGAGCTGTCCAGCAGAAGGCACACAGGTACTTTGTGGAGTGTCTGGTAGGAGGATTATCCTCAAGCTGATCTCAGCCAGGGCACCCGTGATTGTTTTCATGATTCTTGCACACAGAGGAAGCCCTGGCATCCTTCTGCTTAGACAAGCATTTATCTTTCATGACAGCTGACAAAGAGAACTGAGCAACTTTACTCAGAATTTCCATCTTGAAGAAATCCTAACAAGTTGATGTTTGTTTCAGTTCCAAATCTGAGTGAAAAGACAATATAATGGAAGTTTTTTTGTGGGTTGAAAAGCTCTGAGGAGTTTTCATGAGAAATAACTATTTGGCAGAATGAAGTTGTTTAGTCAAAACCAGTCTGCCCTTCCACACATTTCTAATAAGTCATGGAGAGCTGTGGTTTCAGGGCTCTTAACTTCTTATTTTGCTTTTCAAGTCACGGTCTTGATTTGGTTGATGTATCTTTTCGTGTCAGTCATTTCCACCTTTGACCTTATGTCCAGACAGAAGTGGTCTTGGTATATAATTTTATTACCATTAGCTCTGCACAAACTAAGACTTGCTTCATTATTGACAATACAAAAAGTTTTCTTAAATGACATGAAACTAGACTGATAGCCCTTTGACTTTTGCTTCTGATGTATTAAAACAAATGAATACAGTTCCTCCTGTAGCTTTGTCTTTGAAAAATAAATGAGGTCAGAAAACACAATTCAGACTGAGTATTTTCCCATTAGCATCTGGGATTTAGTTAAAATAGAAATAAATTTCTGCATCTGTTTTGTGGTGTTCTCCATTGGGATCCATAGTTCCAAGCCTCTCCCCCAGGACCTGGATGGTATCTGCATTACACTGCAGGGTCTGCTCTGGCACTGCACTCTTTTATGAGTGATTAAGTCTGGGGAAAAAAAAAAAAAAAAAAAAAAAAAAAAAAAGCAGGCTTTAGGAATGCAGATGTGGTAGGACACGCAGAACTACTCACCTACAGCCACAGAAGAAAGGATTAATTTATTCTCTGAGATGGATATGGACATCTAAAGAAGGAGTTGGATGTGATTTGGTTTTTTATCCTGATGAGAATTCTGTGGCAATGAATTATTTCTTGCATAATAATAAAAGTGCAATTACCACTTTTTTTTTTTTTTCAGTGGAAAAATAATTAATTGGCTTTTTTCTAATGTGTTATATTGGGATTGCAATTACTCTTCCAGCTCCCATCTGTGTTTGGGACTCATTTCTGTGGGCATAATGCATCCTCTTGGTAAGGACCAAATGAAAAAGCAAAGTTTGGGAGTGTCTCAGCACACAGGCCTTTTACATTCCCTTCCTGAACACAATCGGTAAGAGCAGGATTCAGACGTATTACAGACGTAATAGCAACCGAGGCATTTGCACCAGGTGTTCTACAATCCTAGGTAAAATGAATCTTATTTATGTAAAATAAACTGGTTTCAATGACATTTGCTCATTTCTCAGATCTTCATTCTGGACTGGAAGCTTCTCTCATCCAGCTGACAACATTGGTCTTTGATGAATCCAAATCACCCCAACCACTCCATGCTCCTGCTAATGTCTCTCCAGATATGCCAAGGTAGGGCACTATCCTTGGCTCTCTCACAGTGAGGATTCTCAGAGCACTAGAAATTCTTCAGTGGAAGAAAAGAACAGTGTCTGGTTGAGTGACTGACCAGTTTCCTGTCTGGGTTACTTGTATCAGGGACAGACTGATGTTAATAACTGAAAAAGGATGCTCTAAAGTGCCTAAAGGGGAAGGGTTGAAAGATTTTTCAGTTTTAAGAAAGAAAACTAAGACCTACAAGCTAAGCTACACTTTATCAAGCCTTGAAACTTTACAGAGCTGTCCTTTTACTTCTTACATCATGTGATACATACCTGTATTCTGTATGGAGATGATGAAATTATTGGTACGGGGAAAAGTGTTTGCTGGAGATAGTGAGCCTCCTTCACTTGAGCTTACTTTATTCGAGGATGTTTGCAGTTTTGGCTCAGTATTTAACCTATTTAGAAAGTGGTTGTGTAGCTTTGAAATGTTATTGGGTGGTATTGCTAATTTCATGTGTGCTTGAAGGAAGAGAAGGAAGTAATTGGCTGCTTTTATGTCACTGGAAATGAAATTGCTTTGACTCTGCTAAAATAGCTCGGACCTGATTTCCCAATATGCTGATAAAACATCAAAATACCTCTGTTGAAATCAGTATTTCGGAATGCTCAGATGAAGGCAGCCTCTGTGTAACTGGTTTGAAGTATATAAGGTGCAAGCAATTTCTGAAGGCAGGTAAGACTTTGGGGAACTTAAATATCATAGCACTCCTTATTCTGCATTGTTATCAAATTCTTCTTGGTTGTGATTTCTGTGGCAGGCTGATTTTCTCCACCCCCCTGCTCCAATGTGTTACTATTTTCATTCACCCTAAGAAAATAAACTCAATGAAAGTATATAAACATTTGTTTCAAGCTACTCCAGTAGAATCCAATCCAATATGTACAGACGTCTTTCTAGTGACTGCAGGTTGATCATTTCCATTCAGTCCTGTAGTGAATGACAGTTTAGTCTGAAAACAAAAGAATAGGAAGAAGGCTTTGGTGAAAAACATTTGGTATTTGTTAAATGAATCCAAATGTAGACAGTTTTCTTTTGAGTTACACAGTTGTGTTGTGTGTTGTACTTTTAGCAGTTCACATGTGTTCAGAAATATTGATCTGCATAGAATCCAGTTTGATCTTTAGCTTCAAATGCTTATTACTTACACACCTGTCTAAACTGACCACAAGAAAGCTTTAACCTACTTGCTTCCTAGCAAATTATTGCTTTCTGACTGTATTAGCTGTACTTGCTGTTTTGCAAGTGCATATGTAAAGGTATCCAAACAAAACCATATAAAGAAAGCAATCCTGAAGAGTCCTAGTTAAGGCTGCTGTGTTCAGAGAGCACAATTCTTCCCCCACTGACATTGCCTAAGTCAGGTCCACATGGTGTGATAGTTATTTTGGATGAGTGTAATAAAAAAACAGGTCAGACTCCTCAGCTGTGAAAGGAATGGCTTTACAGGTCATTGTCCTACGTTGGTTTGCTTGTGATGTGAACACATAACTGTATACCATAAATGTGCAATTATTTAAACATGACACCAAGGTAATCAGACTGCATCAGGAGTGGAGTTATTAGAAATATCAGCAGACTCACTTATCCTCCATCTCAGCATAACCAAATCCTGTGTGTCACCATGGGATGAGACAACTCAGGCTCTTATTTCATGGTTTTAAACTGGAGCCTGAGCAGGACGGTGCATTGCAACTTGTCATGTTCTGTGGGCAGAGGAGTGCCAAAGTGAACCTTGGAGTCGCAAGCTCTTTTAGTTGTGGTTGGTGTACAAATTGTCAGCACAGCAAAGTCCCAAGGAGCTGTGAAGTACATCATAGGTAGGACTGACCCCATCGCGTTAGACATCTGATTTCTCTTCCTGCCTTCTTATTAATTTCACTGGGCTGTTTCTCTGCATGTCAGATGTTTTTATTTGGATATCCTTTACCAGTCAAAACAAATCTATACAAACTCCTTGTCTGGACAGGTTTTCTCTTGATGATGTGTCATGTAGCATGTCCCTTTGCTCTAGCCAGGCTCAGATCATATGTCAATCATAGGAAGTTTAAAAAAATATGTGGTTGAACCACAAAACCAATTTCCAAGACAGAAAATCAAAAATAGAGATGTTGCAGAGTGGGATGACAAAGTATCATTGCCATCTGGGAAGAGGCCATTGGGTAAATTGAACAGAAATTTTATGTGGAGATGTCCACAAATGGCAAGTATATTGCAAAGCCTGCAAAACTCTCTGTAGGCCTTGGTTTTGGGTGAGTGGACTTTGGGTGGCTGTTTGATATCCTGATTGTTTATGGAAAAGGTAGTGTTGTTATTTCCCAGTGACCTTTACTCAGTTGTTGCTTTTTACTTGTGCTAATTGTCACCACTTACGTGCGAGTTATTTGTGTAGAATGAAAGCACTAATACGCAGGCAGCTGAAAGTGTCAGGCATGTACGTTTCCCCTTACCCTCCTGGCTGCACGTGTAGAAGAAACCAGCATTTAACACCAGCACTAACTTCCAGGAGTGAGCTATTGCTGCCTCTATTGCTGATGCCTGATGTTTGGCCCACTGTCAAGATGATACAACAAACATTTGCAGCAATTTCCCAGCATCCCAAGAAATACTGAAACCAAAACAGTCAGCCTTTCAAGAGGAAGTTTCATTACTTTTATTCTGTCTGCTGACTACCAGAAGTGCAAGAGCTATTTTTCATTGCTTAGCCTAGGGCATAAGGTGTGACAATCTGTTTAATAGCACTGTGTTTTAAGAAGGTATGGTCTAAGGAAAATCATCCTTTCACATACATTGACATCTTTTCACTGATTTTGCTAGTGAAAGGATCATTTGCATGAAGGGAGGATCATACTTACAGTCTGTATCCTCAAAGATGATAATTATACCCCAAACCACTGAGACTTTTGCACTCATATTCAGTGCAGAGGTATGAATGCTGCAGCGTAACTAGGGTGGTTTAAGAGGACATTATTTCAGAGGTGTGGATACCAAAGTATCCCAAGATTACTAACAAAGAAAGACTGTAGAAATCTGTCTGTTGGACTCCCAGTTTCAAAAAGAAATGTCTGAAGTTTTGGTTCAGTTATGTGTCGTTGCCAAGGGGAAAACGGACCTGCATATTACATCGTTCTGAGGCTTCCTTCCTTCTCCTTCCACTTGGAGCCTTGGAGTGGGTGATACGAAAATGTTGTGCCAGTTCTTCTCTGAACACCTGTACTGGGTATGTGATCTTTTGCTATCTCTTTTGCTGAAAAGGACCCAAGAGACTGAGCTCAAGTATCTAAGGGAGACTTTCCCACTAAACACAAAATTCAAAAATGCAGTTTTTTTCTTTAACATTCAGTATATCTGAGAGGGAAGGGTTTTATTTCTCACCAAGAAGAACACAGCTCTCAGCAGTATTGCTTTTTTCATCAGAAAAAGCCCAGAGTAAGATGAGCACCGAGTTAAAGGAAACAATGGGAGTGTAAATGTCATTTAAACATATACATCTGCAAGCCATTCTCTCCTGAATGCTTGGAAGGTTTACTGTCTAAATATTGCTTTTTCTTACTCTTTCCTTGTTCTATCTAGCTCTGGTTGTTCTCAGCCTCAGGACAGAAGGTGGGTGTGGTGCACAATACCATGCAGTGCACCATTGCTGCAGAATTCTTTAAAGTCCAGATATCACTCCTTGCAGAGCAGTCAAAAAGCTCTTCCATCAAACAGGCAGGTGGAAGCCTCGGCAAGGAGCCCAATGTAGGAACTAAACCCTTGCGTGCATGGCCTCATTAAAGTACCTCTCCATTTGGAAATGAGAAAAATGCCTTAGGCAGACCATTCTCAAAATAGCATTGTGAATGCAAAGCCAATATAAACATTAAAAGCTCTTAAAGTGCAGTTGTTTGAATCATGGGTTTGAATTGACTCCTTGAGCACTGACAGACAGTGCATGTGTCTCACTAGCAGCTCTCCAGAGAGTTCTCAGCTGTTTGTGGAGAGACAGAGACTGTTCTTCAGGGAGGTTTCTGTAACGTGGCTGTTTCTAGAAGGTAAAAGGTCAGAAGCAAAGTTCTAGAAACCTAGTAAATAAAATACTATGACAGCCATGCCCATCTTCTGTGTTGACAGAATTCTCCTGGAGTTATTAGTGTTATTTATTTGTTTGTACAACAGCAGCACTAACTTATTTTTATTAGAAGCCCCAGCTGTAGTTGGGGTTCCATTGTTAGAGTCAGTGGAGGGGCATGTCGTAACAGGCAGATCCCCTCTGAAATATTAATGCTTTATTCTGACAGCAAGACTGTGTATGGGAGGTAAGGAGGATTCTTCTTTCTACTCTACAACTGGAAAATGGTGGAATGCAAAATTTCGCAAGTTGTGCAAGGCCAAGGCCACCCACAGTCTAGAAACTGTAAGCAGGGGATTGTAAATCTATTGGCTTTAATGAGGTGTCTGGCTCAAGAGAGTGTCATATGAGTCCAGTTTAAAAATTAAACAGAAAAAGCACTGAAAATGTATCATAGCCAGCATATTGTGTGTGAGGTCAGTACTGCTGAAAGCAGTGCAACACGTCTCCATGTACTGAAGAGTGCACATTCAGCTTGGTCTTGTTTCCCCTCATGTCTGCAGCAATGCTCAGGTGCTCACAGTTAGTTGGATGATGTTTTGTGACTTTCACCAGGAGGTTAAATCCAGAGCACAATGAGAAGGAAGTAGTCTAGCATGTGGTGGTGGAGGGGGCAAAAAGGAGTGGAAATTAAAATAATTTCCATTCTGAAGGAAAGAACCTTAAAAATTCATTTGTGAACTCTTAATAGTTCCTTTCCTCCCTCATTCCATATTTTCTGAAATATGAAGATAGTATGTTCCAGATGGAACTGAGTTGCCAGGAGGACAGAAGGTTGCTTGTGCAAGCTGAAAACCTTAAATGTTCTCTTTTCTTGGATTTGAGAAGATGGTATTTACAGGTAGCACGTGTGTTGCTATGACCCCTGAAAAGACTAGGTTTCAAAAGTCACGCAAATAATCACTGATGTTGTCCTGCTTTAGTCACCAGTCAGATAGTTTGAGATGCTGCTTGGGGAAAAGCTGCAAAGGGAACAGGAGAAAGTCTGTTCTCACCCAGAAAGAGGCAGAATGCTGTAGAGATGATCTATGTTATTGAAGATAAAGGAACTCTAATTTCTTCTGTCACCTTTCATTATTCTCTTTAATGGCAGCATGAATTTTTTATTTTAGGGTAAAGATATTATCAAAGATTCCCTAACACATGATTCTAATGCTGTAAGGCTGATAAGAGCTCTGAAGGGAAAACGAGAAACTCTTCTAAGGATGAGCCTGACTCATTGCCAAGTGAAGTCAATGAAAAGACTTCCATCAACAACAGTTAGGCTTGTTTTTCTGTGTCATAATTAAAGGTATGTTATGGTTCTGCCTTCCTGTTTTATCTTCCAGCAAAAGATAATCCTTCCAAGTCTCAAAAATTCTCTTTACTGCTAGCACCGGTGTTGTCAAATGAGATAGGAAGTGCAGGCTTGGAGTTTTGACTACATCTGACTACTTGATGTTATCTGACTGGGAAGAGACTTTAGGGCAGCCTGCCATGACCTTGCCATTCCTCTTGACTGTGCAAGGTCTGTGCATGACTGTCCCTTCTCTCTGTAGCGCAGTTATATTCCTCGTTTGTGATATCTGAATGATGAAGTTCCCTGCATCTAAGCAGAGCATCTTGCCATCAGGTACATGTTTGATCATAGACCAAAAGCACATGCTTGTACCTATGGCTGGGCAGCTTTAAAGAAGTGATCATGCCCCTGTCCTCAGCACTGTGAGGCCACAGCTTGAGTCCTGTGTTCAGTTTTGGGTGCTGCAGTATAAAAAAGACATTGAGGTGCTGGAGTGAGTTCAGAGAAGGGCAAGGACACTGGTAGAGTCTGGAGAAAATGTCTTATGAGAAGCGGCTGAGGGACCTGGGGTTGTTTAGCCTGGAGAAGAGGATGCTGAGAGGAAACTTTATTTGTCTCTACAACTGCCTGAAGGGATGTTGTAGTGAGGTGGATGTTGATCTCTTTTCACAGGTAACTAGCGATAGGATGAGAGGAAATGGGCTTAAGTTGCTCCAGGAGAGGTTTAGGTTGGATATTAGGAAAAATTTTTTTACTGAGTGGCTAGGCATTGGAACAGGCTGCCCAGGGAGGTGGTGGAATCACCATCCCTGGAGGTGTTTCAGAAACATCTAGATGTGGCACTTCAGGGCATGGTTTAGTCATCCTGATAATACTTAGTAGATGGTTGGACTTGATGAGCTTGAAGGTAATTTCCAGCCTTTATGATTCTATGATCTATGTGCAGGGAGAGTGCAACTGAACGTCTCTGAAAGAAGCAGACTAGCTTGAATAATTCCTTACTGTCAACATCTTGGGGGAACCTCGGGATATAGCCCTGCAGAAGAAAAGCAGGCTGGGTGAGCTGCACTGGCAGCCCGGACCTATGGCACACATTAGCCACCTCTGATGCAGCCTACCAAAACCCTTGGGACAATACCTAGGGAATACATTATTTCTCCATCTTGGCTGTATGTGCTATATTGATAATTGATACTCTTTTACTTATGTGCTAAAACAGGCTATTTGAGGCCAGTTCCATGTTACTGGAAACACTTTGTTCATCACTATCGAATTTCTTCTGAACTGTTTGTCATGTTTGTTTGTGATTCTTTGCACTGTTAAATAAAGGAACTCCTTCAGTTTAAAAAACAAAACAAAACAAAACAAAAACAAAACAAAAACCAACCAAACAAACAACAAAACCAAACCAAAACAAAACACCTAAAAAGAACTTTGATTCTTGTGAATCAGAAGGCTTCCTAAAGTAGCAAATAAATAGACTTTTTGTTGTTAAAGCCACCTTAGTGAAATCTGAAAGGAAATCCCCTGTAGTCACAGGTGGGATGTAGGAGGTGTTTGTACCTTTAAAGCTGTGGTCAGCCCTGTTCAATTAGACCACACCTGCACTAGATTTATTTTAGCAAGGAAGGAGCTAGACTTAAAGGGAAAAGTTGGTTTGCAAGGGTATGTTCATGCTGTTTTTATGGAGAGCTCTAAGTTGAGGAAAGGCTGAATTGGGAATATATTGCTCTGTAAGAGTGACCTGCAGAAGTTCTGAGTTTGAAGTAGAGCCCTTTTTATAGGGTGATGATGTTAAACTGAGAAATACTGCCTGGATGAAAGCTGTTGCTGTGAAGGTGCCTCCTGAGGAAGAGGAAATAATGTGGAGAAGCAATAAGGAATGGAGTTCAGCTGCTCTGCACAAGGTTTCCTGAGATGTCAGAACTTTTTTCCTCTTAGGAAGGAGACTACTGAGGGTGCTGCTGAGAGCAGGGAGTAAGAACAAAACACTTGGCTATGTGGTTGCAGCCCTGAGCCTCCAGTAAGTCTCTTGTGGCAGAAGACTGAGGCCTGACCAACTTGTTGTGTTCCCTGATGCAGCTGAAAGGCAGCAGTAAAGGGTAAGATTCAACCCTGCTGAGTCAGGCTTGGGGAGAGACCCAAATTTGTTTTTTCTTCAAGAAAATCCCCCTTTGAAGATCTAGGGACTTGATTAATTCATTTGGTGTTACCTGCCTACAAATGGCTGGCAGATGAGAACTGCTTCGAACAAAGGCAGCTTGTGGATGCAATGCAGCATTAGTAGGTGCTTCAGAATGGTAAGTGTGTCCTGTGGGGTTCGTGTTGGTCTTGAAGTGCAACTGTCTTTGAGAGGCTTGTTTAGTATATCAGCGTCTATAATACCCCTGGCAGAGATGATGGGCCCAGGGTACCATTATTTTATGTACGTGCATAGAAGGAGGTATGTGCCGCAGAGCTGCAATGAACCTGCCAGCTTGCTTTGTGTGGCTGTGTGTGCCCTCTGTCCATAGCTCACCACTGTGTGCTCTCTGAAGCTGGCGCTGGGGGGAAGTAATGCTGGCTCTTGTGATGTGGGCTGATATTTGAGCCTTTTGTTAAACTCATGGCGTGTTGTTGGGGTAATGTCTGTGAAGTTAAAGCTTTTCTCAGAACAAGCAGTGATGCTTTGATTTAAGTACAAGGAGGATGTTGTAAATCCTGGGGTATTGGAGGCTCAAGGAAAGGGTGACATCACTTAGACATGCCTTTTAAGCAGGTTGACCATAATCTGCAGACATTTATCGGTCCAGATGAGATTGCAAGTGGCTGATGTCTGACCTTCATTTCTTTTGCACTTTGAAGAATTAAGACAGATGTTGATACATACTGTTGTTATTGACTAGAAAAATCAGCTTGAAATCCTTTGCTCTAGGATATAAAATTTAATTTTTATTACCAAGATATACTTAACTCCTGCAGTATTACCATGGCTGGTCATCATTGCATGTGAAGTTATGGCCAATGGGTTGCTATTCCAAAAGTCTGAAGCTTGTGTGAAACTCATATGCAGCTTACCACCTGCTTGTACATGAGTTGATTTATGGGTCAGTGGTGGGGGTGTTGGTACTGAAGTTTTGTCTAGAAAATCACTGCGAAACACCACCCATGCTGATGTAAGGGAGCTCTTCCTTGCCCAAGCCAGCTGCAGATCCACACTATGTTGGACTCACGTGTGTTATGTTGAAACAAAATTTGGAGTTTCCAAACCCCCTTGCTTTCAAGCACTCCTCACTGAGGTGGGAGGCTGGGTGCGGATTCAGAGATAATACCCAATAATGACAGAGTTGTTCTTAAGCAGGCATTCTTTAGTGCAGTGCTGGGGATGCTCCAGTGTAAGTGCTCCTGCAAATCAGAAAAACACACCATCTCATATACATGAAAAACATACGTATTCATCAGATTTCCTGGAAAGGGCAGACTTACTCTGAGTTCCTGGAATTCATTTACGTAGTCTGACCATACATAATAAAATTAGGGTTAGAGTCTTTTCCCCCTCTGGTCGTCATTCATAGCCTTCCTCACACTGTTTTCTAGTTGAACTCTGGGCTTCCTTTGCCCATATGGGGTCAGCTCATCCATCCTTCAGCCCTGGAAGGCTCCAAGAAGGTCACTTTAAATTAGTTTTAAGATGCTTATCTTGACACTTTGAGTCCCTGTTATCAGGGTGCTCTGGCTTAGTGAACCATTTCAAGGCCCGTCTCATCTTTGCCAGGTAAGAAGTGGCAGGTCTCAAAACATGTTCTTATCAACTCAACCCAACAAAAAACTAAACTATGCAAGTGAGGCTAAGAAAAGAATACAGGTATGGCTAATAAGATCTAAAATTTCTGTGTGTCAATAGGAAGTGACCAGGGATGTCAATCCTTTCAATGTTAGCAGCAGACTAATTGGTTAATATGATTTACTCTGAATAGTACCTTCTCTGATCATTTGAGTAATCAAACTAGTGGTGGTTGTGACTATAGAACTTCCCTGTCTCTGTGCTGGGGGAGACACGTGGAATGCTTCCCTGTGTTTCACATACTGAGCTGAGGATTTTTATTGCAACTCTGTAG
Organism: Megaceryle maxima; assembly: GCA_024605025.1. NCBI lineage: Eukaryota > Metazoa > Chordata > Aves > Coraciiformes > Cerylidae > Megaceryle > Megaceryle maxima. Next base: position 64,354 of record JANHGN010016416.1, read on the forward strand.
TATGTTTCAAAATTTTTTTTCGCTGCTGCTTTATAAATATCTTTCCTCTCATTTTAAGAATGAGGGATGGGAGTTTGACAAAACAGGAAAAGGTCTTTTGAAGCTATGGGATCTTCTTTCTCTTTTTTCCACTTACTTTATTTTAGCTATTGGTATTTATCCATCACTGCCAACTAATGGGGCATGTGGAGTGATGATGAATGCAGTCAAAAGTCCAGGAGAGTGAAAATACTAGTGATCTTTTGCCTGCTCTATGTGATGCCTGATACCTTTTTGAAAGAGGTTCTGGTTTGGGCGTGATTGGCGGGGGGGGGGGGGGGGGGGGGGGGGGGGTGTGGAAGTTGTTCATCAGACCCCTCACTTTGTCAAGTTAGTCTGTCCCTTTATGTATCAGCAGGGATGCTGAACAAAGTGTGCCTGGTCCAGCAGCTGGCTTCTCTAAAGCGTATCACATACTGGGTTGTCTGGAATTGTCTAGTAGTCAGTGTCTTTTGGTGGATATTTTTTGATGGTGGGTTGTTGTTTTGGTTTTTGGAGGTTTTTTTGGTTTTTGTTTTTGTGGGGGCTTTGTTTGTTTGGTTTGGTTTGGTTTTTGGGGAGTGTTTTTGTTGGTTGTTTTTGCTTTCATTCATGATAAAGTTGTAGTCTGTTAAGACTGGGTCCTGTAAAACTCTGGTTGGAATGGCAGATCATTTATGCCTAGAAAACAATAAATTGACTTGGAAATAGCAGGATTAGGCAGGTAACACCATCTTAGCAGGGAGCTGAGAAACCTGTACCCTGAGGAGAGGCAGGGAAACCACTGCTTGGGAGTTGCCAGCCAAGATTAAGAAAGCAGAACTGAAGACTTTCCCAGAGCCCTGAGCAGAACTTGTGTAAAAAACAAAAAACAAAAAACAAAAAACAAAAAAAAAAAAACCAAAACAAAAAAAAAACCAAACCAAACAAACAAACAAAAAACAAAAAAACCCAAAAAACAAAAAACCTCTTCTAGAGGGGAAAGGGGGTAGGAGGAAAAGTTGATGTATAAACATCCTGATTCTTCGTGGAAGAGTTCTGTATAGTACGTGATCTAGGAGCCAGACTCTGGATTGAGTAGGGTCCAATTTCTTGTAGCTGTTTCCTGGCTCTTGCTGTGTCTCTACAGAGTGGTAGTGGTGTATCCCAAGACCTGCAATCTGTTAGGAAGTTCTGCATCCTTCACTGAAAAGATATACACACACACTGTCTCATTTTATGATTTTCTAACCCATGTTTTGTCTCAACTCGTGAATGATGTGGTAGCAACCTGTCCTTTTGCCTCTGTGTCAGCTCAAGAAGCTGAAGGAGAAGCCACTGCAAAGAATTTCTTCATCAAACATTTTTAGAGTCTCAGCAGAACAGTATTAAGAAACAGAAATAGTGCAGAGTAGTAAATGTAATATACACACTGTAATGGAGCAATAATGTTGTTTGACACTTGCAACTTAAATGGAATTATTTTTCTAATCTCACGACTTTAAACTTTCTGGAATTTCTGTCTTTGAAAACATTCAAGACTCAAGAAGCCCCTGAGCAACATGGCTGAATTACACCTACTCTGAATTGGAGGTCCCTTCCTACTTAATTTCTTTTATGATTTTTTAATAAGAGTATTCCATACCCCAGTACCTTTCTCTGTGTGGGGTGTGATATATGTTACACTAGTTTAGCAGGATTTTTCTAATTCAAGTTTGATGTCATTTACACTGAAATAATCTTTGAAAAGATTGATAAATACTATACCACACAGTATAAACTTACTCTCTGTTACTCTTTGTATTTATCCTTGGCTGAATACGTGGCTGCCATAAATCCCTTTAGCTATATGGATAGTTAGTTGCAACACTTTTATTTAATCTTTTATATATGCACATATGACTCTTGGTTTTCTTAGTACTGTGTCCAATGTATGGTGCTTAAAAGGAGATTAATGTTTTCGACTTATTAGCTTTTAAATTCATAATGGAACTTCTTTCTAACATGGGCTAGGGCTCCTCAGGGGCAGCCAAATAAAATTCGTGATTGCTTCTAATATTTTTCCTTATTTCTACTATGATTTAAGAAATCCTATGAGTACATGAGAACTGGGCCCTGGGATGCTTACATTTTTAAGGTAGGAGTCAAAAGCTGTTAACATTAAATAAGTACTTTTAAGTTAGTGAAATGTTGTTGTGTTTTATTGTTGGAGAATTTGGCCTATGCTGCAGTGTTTGAGGGTTGACAGATTGAAGATCTAACCTCTACTGGTTGGCTAGGTGGGGAACATGAAGTCTTGCCTGTGCATAATCTTGTGGGAACAGTCTTCTTCTGGAAATCAGGAAATATTTCCTTTAACTGCTGATTGCTCTGAGTCTATACCACAAGAAGGATAATTCACTTGTTTTATTTCTGTTCCTAAACAGCTGTTTCCTGGACATGGCTGGAAACAGGGCACTGGACTAGAAGGACCTTTGATTTTACTTATAATGGTTGCTGTTTTTTCTCTGTGAAGTAAGAGCTGGTTGGAGCTATGCCTAATAATGGTTGGTAAAGGAGGACTCAGACAAATAATACAGCTGGGGATTCAGGGAGGTTGCCTGACAAAGAGTGATGGAGGTGGTCATACTTGACTCTTGAAATGAGGTTTAATTGCTGCCGTTCAATGAATACTGCGGCTGTTTAACGCACATTGCTGGCTAAAATCTCCCTTGATTTTAAGGTCTTAATCATATTGCCCTGACAATCAGCAAAATGGCCATATTATGTGGACTGCAAGATGTCAACAAGACACACCCACTCTCCACATTTGGCAGCATTTTAAAAAAAGTGAAATAACAAGCTCTAAGAGAGCCAAACCAAACCCAAAATGAAGACAAAACCAGAAGGACCATCTAGATGGGTGTGACACTGTGTCTATTTGAAACAGACCTTTTTTTCAACAGGTCTTATGACACACTTGTCCCAATCTGGAATCCAAGTCATCAGGTTTATGGTAACAAATGATTCAAAGTGAGCAACTCCCTCCCCTTCTGTAAGTTCAGGCTTCTTTAGATTTCTGTTGTGAGATGAAGGAAGAAGAAATCTGTGGCTGTCTAACCTCAAACCACTAATGCATCACTGGTGATGAATAGTGTGTTGTGGGCATACTAACTGTAAAATATATTGATTAGGCTGATGTATGCCTTATTTTGGGTTTGTCTCGGACATATTTCGTGCAACCAGCTCACTCTTATCAAAGACTTAATGGAGGTTTTCAGAACTTGAGAATCTCATCTCCCAAAATATAAGGACTAAGATGATCAGGCAGCCCCCTGAAAATGTAACTGATGTTATTGAACACTATCTACATTTTCACCTGCTGCATGACTGAAAAGATATACAGGCAATTAATTCTTTATAACCTTCCTTTTTGTGCACCATTACTTATGTAAAGCTCATCATTTTAAACATTCCTTTTATTTATTGAATGTTTAAAGACACAGTATTCCAGAGTAGAAATCAGTAGCTTACCTGTCCATAAACAAAACTTGTTCTTGAATGTTACGAATGGAGGACCTTTAAAGTTTTTCCCTCTGTATTGAAATATTAGCTAGAACAAAAAGATCCACTTAACTTTTTTTCAAGTCTGACTCTTGTAGTACTTTATCCAGCTTTCCAAATCTGCTGCAGTCAATTAAGGTTCACAGCACTTGCTTATTTTGAGTGAAATTTTGGAGTGTGTGGGTTATTAGAATGTGTGGGTTTTTCCTCTCTAGTATATTGGTGTCTTGGAAGCTACTGCTGTGTGCTCTCCACCTTCGGTCATAGAAACAGAGTGGGTAAGCAAAACTTTCCATCTGTTTATAACAAGCATTTATGACATGCAGTATTTTCAGCATGCACTAAACGGATCTTATTCTGTTTAAGTTGGTTGACATTCAGGCATGGAAATGAAATTATAAAAATGATCTCTCTATATATGTTAAAAGTGCTCTCTTCCTCAATAACTTGAGAAAGCATGTTAACATTTGCTTTAATGTATAGCATATTAAGGGCAGCTCATCTGAAAATCCTCTCCTATCTAAAGGAGGATAGAGGCTATTTAGTCTAAGCACCCACTCAGGACTATTATGTGAGCAAGGCACTTTAACTGTTTCCACATATTGAAGACTTTAGGTAAAATCTGAATCTTGTATTGGCAAAAACGTTGTGCTTTTTCTCCTCTGCAGAAGAAAACTCCAGATTTGTGTTTTGAAAAGTGCTTCTCCACAAAGTGTTGCCCAATTTCACAATCTTATCGTTGGATCTCAATTTTTTTTTTCCAGTTCTGTTTCTTTCTATATTAAATAACTTTTGTATTTGTGATTTATAGAGGTCCCCCAAACAGTGCTGGGATTGTGTGTGGGATACTACTCACTAACATATGGCTTCATGGGTTTAAAAGTGTATTGCAGACATGACTGAGATTTTATCATGGTCTAGAGTCACTTCTGTTTGGTAACATGTAAACATAGTTCTAAATAGTGCTTTGAGTGGAACATTCTGCAAGGAAGAATGTGATTTGATTTTTTTTTTTTCTTTTTCCTAGACTAGGGAAAAAAAACCAAACAACTTTTAGATTTGACCATCCTTCTCTTTTGGAAATGTGGAAGGAGAACAAGAAATCTGAGGTGATTTAAAACTGAGATATCAGATCAATGTTCTAATATTGATAGTCTTTTTGCTGCCATACAACACAGATTATATTGTCTGAGTGTGTATATAGGGTGATTTAGTTGCAATCTACTTGAGTAAAACTGTTCTCATCCATAATGTGGGATAATGATAGTGTGATACTTCCAGTGATGATGGTTCTTAGAAGGTTTTCAGAGTCTGACTGCCTATAAGGTATTGTATGGTGTACTTGGGAATAGAAGTCAAGAAAGTTTTCCTCCATTGCATCAAGGCTCCCTGTATTTGAAGAACTGATCAGTTGGAGTGGCAGGGTGCAAGAGCAAATATAGATTGGAAGCCATCCTGGCATCTCAGAAACAGTCAAGATCTCAACAACCTATAGCAGGTCAGTAAATGGATTGTGTTTGGATAAACCAGCAGTGATGACTTTATTTTTATATGATTGGCAAAACTTTAGGAAAGCTGAAAGAAATATCTTTTTAATAGTGGAAAGAGTGGTTTTCCTTTTGCATTCAGTACACTTGGATAACTATGTATTTCCTTAGGAAGATGCTCTGTATTTGCAGACTAGCATGTTTGCCAAGTACTGCTCCAATTAGAATAGTAAATATTTGGTTTTGATTGAAAGCTCAGTAAATATTTGGTTATAACCCATGTAAATGGCTAGAGGCATTTGTAGCTACAGCTGAGCAGACACAGCCCTGCACTGGCCTTTCCAGAACGTTTTCCTCTTTTTCTGAAAATTAAGTCATAGATTTGTGGGATAGAACCAGAAATAGCTGCCATGCTCTTGACCTTACAAGAAACTGGAGATAGGGGCAATGAAAAAAATCACATCAATAAAGTTGACTCACAAAAGTTCAGACTTGCCTGAATGTTGAGAGAAGTCCTGATCCAAGTCTCTGCACCCCTGGCCCTTCTCTAATTATAAGATTAGTTTGCACAGTACAACTTGAAAGTGTTGTGAATTTTGGTGTTTTATATTTTTACTTTTTATTTATTTATTCATGGAGAAGGGAAGCAGGAGGACAGAAGGGTGATTATTTGTGATGCCCTGAGAAGGGTGTGGTTGCTCCTTATTCCTTCGTTTACTCTGGGAATCGTGGTTCTTTCACTGCCTTTCTGGCTTTCTGCTTACTTCCCAAACATGTATATTATCTTCTACTGCCATCTAAAAGGGCTATTTCTCTTTTACATCTAGACATTGTCTTGCTGGTAGTCTATAGATATGTCTGCTGTCACTTAATGTAGCAGCAGTTGTATAGATGCATTGATGTTTAGCTGTAACTGTAGCTGTCATTCAGTTTTGTTCTAAATTCCTTGTGACAACTTCAGTGGCATAAATAGTCAAGACATTTTCTTGGTTCTCCTGTTGCAATAGAAACACAGTGTTTTCCCCAGAGCCATTAAACTGACGTGAAAACTGGGTGCAAGTCAGGTCATGACTTCTCTCTCTGCGGGTTGTAAATATGCTAAGGTAGAGTTTACTCAATAAGGTAAGTCTGCTGCAGAGTGTGGGTTCAACACCAATAATACAGAAAATGCTTTCACTGCTGCTGATAGGCCTTGTAGGGGGCATGAAAGGATGGGTTCCTCTCCTCTTTGGGGAGCCTAAAAACTAGGGGCAAGTCTAGAGGAGAAAAAGAAGCTGCGAGTGTTATGATGAAAGAACAGGATTGTACTTGGTAATGAGAACATGCGTGTTAACACTGACATATCAGTTCACTTCTCAGTATCTGCGTGCAAGATTTTTGGTTGGGGAGGAAATGTTCTGCATACATTCTTTTTCATGTTTGCTCATCACAGCATTTATTATTTTGCTCAAAGCACCTTGTGCAGACTGTTGACTTCTTGGGACTTGCTTAAATATTACCTGTTCTGGCACAATCTATTTATTTTGCCACAAGATTCCAGAAATGAGAGGCATGTCTAAATACAGAGAGCGGGTAGAGTAGGAACCAGACCATCAGCAGGCAGCATGTAAGTTCCACATGAGCATTACCAGATTTGCAGTCCACCAGCTCTACTTTATTGCAGTTACGTTACCATAGGCACAGAGATGTGGCACCACTGATTTGTCTCTTCATAAATATACCTGCATCATTTCCAGAGGCAGCTGTCTCATATCTTTCTCCATAACATACTTACCTTGAAAGGTTTTATTCCATGACTGGATTTGAAGCTTAGCAATGCATGATTAATGGCATTTGTCTATATAGGGTCTATTGCTCAATTAGAGCATTTGTTGGGGTCGAAAAAATTCTCTGGCCAAAAGTACAGAGACACGGCTCTCATCGCTAATTTAGTAACTGCACTACAGTTATTTATATATTTATTTTTCAAAATTAGCACTTTAGCACCAAAATTAGACTTACTACATATTAAAATTTAGCAAGAGTTTTTATGATCAGGTGAATAACTATCCTTGTAAAAATTTCAAGCTCCTTGTTCAGACTTGGCACTGTAGATCTAATTGTTTGGACTCTTTGGGTTTTGAGTTGGAATCTTTTATTAATGGAAACATTAAGATGTCCAACTTCTGTATTATAGAACCTAGACTTTCCTGAAAGACTTCGATTAAAGATGCTACAAAATGACTACTCAGTGTCTCATCCTGTGGATTCATCAGCTAGTTCTGAATGAAACTCAAATAATCTCTTCATTGTTCATTATCACAAGGTCACTGAGGCAAGCCATTTAATACGACTTTAAAAAAGTAAAGATACTGGGCATGCTTGTGGATATGATGGATCTCTCAAATCATCTTATGTTGCAGATGTCTTACTTATCCAGGATCTTTGAAAGGTAAATTCTGTTTTCTGAGACAATTAGAAATAGCTGGCTAGAATGCATAACATAATAATAGAACACCTATCTTGAACATGCTTGTGGTGAAACTCTTCCTCAAAACTCAGGGTCTGGAACCAGACCTTAGGCAAAATCCAACAGAGAATTTTCAGGTATGTTCATTTTATGAATATTTCCATGATGTGGATTCCGTACATAATCATTCTCTACAGAAATGAAAGAATAATAACTAATTGCAGCTGAGAAGAATGTAGTTTTAGGGCATCCTCTGACTATGAGCAGGATCATATAAAACTATGTCACTCATTACAGGTTTTCTTTTAATCTGCCCTTAATTCTTCTAATAGTGGTGGATATTCTGTCCAAGAAAAACATTCCTGTGCTTCACTATTCATTTACTTCCAATGTTTTCCTGAGTGTGTCACTTAATCATATTTCTATTTGTCCTGACCTCTATGGATTAATTATTTTCCCTCTTTTTCAGCAGCTCATTTTTCTTCTCTTTAAGCAACCCCAGTTTCTCTGTCTTTTTTGGCAGCTCCTGATTTCTGAATTTTAGACTGTTCCCATGACTTTTCTCTGGAATTTATCTAAATGGTCCAAATCAGGACATAATTATTCAGCTGAGGTCTTGCAAAAGCTGGATAAAGTGGACACTTCATACACTTCACAGTTTTTACTCCTGGTTATATATTTCAGGATGTTGCTTACATCTTTATTCAGAAGTCTGGTTCCCTTCACGTAGTCAGCAGTTCTATACAGAACCTCCTCTTCTAGCCATAAGTGGGTACTCCTACTTCAGTGTAAAAATATCTCCTTTACTGAATTTCCCCTGACAGTGTTTTTACCACATACTTTATTAACATATTTTGCAATTCTAGTCCTGCCTTCCAAGGCAGATTCACCTCTAGCTACAGCATCATCCATGTACATCATGATGTATAAGCCAGAGAATCTGCCCAAGTTAGTGCCAGCTTAAATGTTGGGAACTGTGGTTGAAATGCAGTTCAAGTGTCTCATTTTGACTTAAATTCCTGACTAGTCCCCCCAGGAAAGGTGTGCTAAGATTTGTATCCCATTTTGAAGATGAGAAAACTAAGACCTGGAGAAATTAGCAACTTGTTCAAGGACATGGAGAAAGATGGCAGGCGAGCAGGGTCCAATTCCAGCTGTGTCAACTTCCAGACCAGTGCCTTAACCACAAGCCTGTCTGTCTGCTGCCTGGGCAGAGCCCAAGCCCTTGGTGAAGATCAAGATACAGTGTAAGCAAATTTGTGTTTTAAAATAAACACGGTACTTTGTAGGCTTTTGGATAATCAGCATGGCTGCTGAGCTGCTGGAGATGTCAGTATGTGTCATGGGGCTTGTGCTCCATGGGCATATGTGTAAGCCCTGTGACAAATACCAGCACAGCCAAGGCAGGCTTTAGGAAGCAGGAGGCACCTCAGCTGGAGTTGATTACCACTTTGGTATAGTCTGTTGACTTGGGGAAAATCTGGCCAATGTATGTTGGGAAGAGTGGAGAGTGAGAATAGAAAGGAATTAGTCATCAGAGAGAGGTCAGAGTAAGTGGCACAGCTTGCAAATATTAGTTGTGAAGCCAGATGGGCTATAAGATATATTGACCTTGGGGAAAGGTGATGGACTACTCCATTGGGATACCTGTCCTCTGGATTCACTGTGACATTTGGCTAGACAGCTTCATAGTGATCCCAGCTATCTTGCTCTAAGATGGGACTTGGGAGTAGAGAGGTGGTGATGGTTTTAGTTTTGATGCTTTAGGTTTTGGACAGTTATCACAGGAGATGTATACCTATTTCACTTGTGGCCCATCTTGCAAATGTTCTTGAAGTACTCAGCCCTAGAAAGGTCAAGCAATTGTTGGTGAAGGATAGTTTCTGATTAAGAATGGCATCTCTTCTAACTATGCTAGTTCTGTTGTCAGTTGTAACTAGGTCAGTTCTGTTGAGGAAAAAATGACATCTAATTCAAAGAATATTATCTAGTTTAACCTACTTGGATATAAACACAGGAAAAAAAAAAAGGCCATCTCAAAGAATTGTCTAATACAGGAAAGATCCTTTTCTAGTTCCCTTAGTCATGGATCAGGTATCTTTGCATTGCCTAACTATATGAAGTGCCAGGGTTAAACTTGTGCTGCGCGACTCCTGAGGGATAGTGGAGTGTTCATAATGGTAGGAATGAGAGGCACTGATGTTTGTGGGGTGTGTTGTGAAGCTTGGAAGAGGTATCTATGTTCTAAGCTCCTCTGAATAGGAGACAGAAAGAAGGGGTTAATGCAGCTTGTGGGGAAACAGGAAATGTCCCAGCTGGAAGGGATTATATCTGCTGTGTAGCCTAAACTGTTCAGATGGGAGACACATGGCAGAGAGTTAGAAGTGTTGCTTAGCTCCAAGGATGTGCTATCAGTAAATGGGCCTTTTGCATTGGTTAGAAGGTTCCCTCTGTACTTGGGGATGTATCTGCTGGGCTATTGGCAAAGTGTCAAATTGCATTTAACCTCTTCCACTGCTCAAGAAGACACATGTGAAGTAAAAGCTGCATGTCTTTCTACATCTGGCCAACAAGCCTGCTGCTGTATGGTTTTAGAGCTGACTAATGCCTTGCCATTCCTGCCGGATTGCCTCTATGTCAAGGCAAAACTGTGACATGAATTGTCAGGGCAACGTAGAGTATTCAGAGACAGGAGCAGGACTGGGAGAACCCTACTGTCAAACAGACTCTTGTGACTTGACCACTGCCAGGGGCATGTTAATTGTGGCTGTATGGGCACATGACCTCTGCACAAAGTCCTAGTTCATAAGCAGTTAGAGTATGTACAAGTTTCTTCTGAGTCGTCATAGCAGGTCCATGTTTTTTCTCAACCAGACACAGTCGTGGGCATAATCCTGTGTCCGACAGTGGTTTGTACCAGGGTCTGTGCATAATACTTCCTAACAAACAGCTGCGGGGCAAGCCATCTCCAAAATACTTGTTTGTGGCTATTTTTTTTTATTTAAGTATTTGTTACAGAATCCTTTTTTTTTTTTTCTGCTTTTCCATGTTGTAGTGCTGAGACGGGAGTTTATAGAAACAGTCCACACTAGGCACCTGCTTGACTAGTTTTCTCCATCTTTACAAGGTGTCTTGCAACCTCTGTCAGATCCTGGAGTTTTTGCTTGTACTCTGTACGCAGCAGCTGGGGAGCATCAAGGCTCATGCGCTAAGGCAAGGCTTTGATGTTGCTCCAGTGATACTGTTGATAACACCTGATTGTTTTCCATCTAGATCTCCTCAGAAATTGAACTTGATCGAACACATGTTAGGCCCTGTAAAACTAGACAAAAGCTTCTCCAATGGGGCTAAAACAGCAGTTGCACAGCTTTACGTTTGTTTTCTTTAATAAACTATTTTTCCTTTTTTCTCTCTCTTGCTGGCAGTGGGAGGGGAAGAAGCAGATGTTGGGAGAGACAGTTCACACTGGGAAGAGAACCGATCACATTCCTGCTGATTAGAACCATATAAAGCAAGTAATTTTTGCCTTTGAGTAGGAGCTTTGGTATTACTATGAGAGAACTGCAGCTGAGCACTGTTGAGTGGCCTGGACAGATTCAACTCCACCACCTTTCTCAGTAGAAGGGCTCTTCTGCCAAACTGTTTCCCCATTCCCTAAAGAACTATGCCCTAATGATTCAGGCAGTATGTCACACCCTGGAAACCTGGGAATAGAATAGAGATTTCCATTTTTAGCACATCCCCTGAAGTTCTCATACTGAATGGATTTAAGAAGGTACATTTTTTTCCTGACAAAAAAAAATGAACACCTATTCTTGCAAAAGGAAGATGGGCATTTGTCCCACAGCTTCAATAACAGCAAGAGATGGTTGTTCCAGCTTGTATCAGTGCTGAATCTGACCTTGGAGTAAAATGTGCCTTCATAACCACAACTGGGGTCATATTGCTGGATTTTTTGTTTTTCTTTTTCTTTTTTTTTTCTTTGAGAGCATTTTTGAGGTGACACTTAAGATTTACCCAACAATAACCATGGAATTTCAGAGGCCGTTCTCCTGAATGAAACCCACATACATATGGTTTGAGAATCTGTTCATACACATATGCTAGTCTTTGTTTCTCTTATCCCCCATGTTAAAATGGAAAGGGTAGAAAAGATCTCGGGTATGGGGATTTCATGGGGAAATGCCAAGCCTACCACCGATGAGGGAAATGGTTTTTAGTGGTTCCCTCTGTCATATAAAGGTCTCTAAGAAAGGGGAGGTCTTGCTGCCTCAAACCTGATCAAGAGATGAAATCCCCCTCCCTGAGTGGGGAGTGGATGCTTGGCCTACTGCCACTTAGAAAGGCTGGGTTAAGAAAGAGTGATCCATAGGCTCTGCTGCTTAAGGGTGAATGATTCTGACTGAATGGTACTACTCAGGCTAATTAGAGGTGGCAGCACTGGGCCCAGCTGACTTTTAACTACTCAATCAGTTACGGACACGTAGATCTTCAGACTCTGCAGTGGTTCATATGACTTAATTCTACACTGCCAAAACCCATGGCAAAGCTGCCATCTGGGCTTTCATGACAACAGGATCACATCTGCGGAGCCCCTTGGAACATGAAATACAATGAAAACTTCATTGCTGGGAACTACTCTGTACTTGGGAAATACCATACCTGTACCATAGTGTGACACTAATGCTAAAGTTTCCTGTTTGTTTTTCTGATGAAGAATTCATGTTAGTTCTGTAATGGATGGGAAGGTCACTGGCAGCACAGGAGAGAGTGTCTATCCTGCTCTGTTCATTTTTAGCATGCAGTAAAGCCTGAATACACAACTCCAACTCTTTACCCTGGTGAAATTTGCCTTGGCTTGGTGACTGCACACTTACCTCTCTCTTTCCTGTGAGTTTTATCAGGGCTCCAACACTCTGGCATATGCATCTCAAATATTTGAGGCCCTTGAAGTTTTTCTTAGATTTGTTTGTGTGATGACACAAATGATGTAAAAGCTTTTGCTAGATAATTATTTGAGCCTTAACATCTTTAAGTTTTTTATGATGTCCTGCAGCTCAGTACATGACTTGTTTTTTGTTTTTTTCCCCACTATCTGCTTTTGTGGAGATCTTGACATCCTCTACTTGCTAGATGAAACAAATCTGGAGGCAGAACTTGAATCTTTACAGAAAACATCTTTGGTCCCCTTAATGATGATGATTTAAATGACACTGATAATTAGATTCTAAATGACTTGCTGGGGTTCAGAGAAGATCTTCAAAAGACCACCAGCCTAATGATTGGAATGCTTGTTCCTATTTAAATAATCTGCAAAAACATATGAGTTAAAAGCTTTTGGGACCTAGTGCAAGAAGAGCATGTACCTGAATTCTGATTTATGTAGTGACTGCCTTTGCAGCAGACTCTGCTAGGTGAGTGATACAAGCTGGAACACACCTGGCTGTGAGCAGGTGGAAAGCAAAGGTGGTGTGACTTCCTGGGTGCACTAGATCAAGGAGGGAAGATGGTTATCTGAACTACTGCCTAATTTTTATTTGCCTGCCCCTTCTCTCTTCTGCTGCAGTAGCATTTTATTAACAAATCTTGCTGCTGAAACCAGATGAGAGTGTAGCCCACATGGGAGGGGAAGAAGGAAAATAATTCCATTTGGAGTTCTTGCATGCTATTAGTGCCACACAATGGGAGGGAGGAGATGATAGTCAGTATAGCTTTACCTAATGCTGTAGGTCATGTAACTGAGGTGCTCAGTGGCCTGGCCAACTGTAATGGTGTCACGGTTTAGGGTCAGGGCGGCCCCTTAGACCAATAACAGACACTCTTTGTTAAGCCCCCTCCCTTCCCAAAGGGGAAGAGAAAGGGAATGAGAGAGAGAGATTCAGCCATTAGAAAAGGAAACTAGGACAGCTTGAATGAAAATAATAATAAATGGAATATGTACAAATGTATACAAAACCAGTATGGAACCCAACCCCCCTGATGGTAATTCCATCACTGTCACCACTGATGCTGTGGAGCAGGCACTGGGGGAGTCCCAGGCTGGGCCCTGCAGCAGACAGGAGATGTGTCAGGAGCTGGATTCTGGTACTGGATTCAGGAACACACTGATTGGGATCGAAGGCAGAATGGACAGAGTCCTCCTGGGATGCTCTGAGGAAGGACCTGAAACAGAACCTGAGCCAAGCTGAGCAAAGCTGGCAAAGCAGGCCAAGAGGGGAGAGGAGCCTGGGAGCCTCCAGAGAGAGCGGCTACAGACCCTCCAGATCCCTCTGCTTTATACCAAATATGATGTCTATGGGCTGGAATCTCTCGTTGGTAAGTTTGGGGTCACCTGCCCTGTCCGCTTCTCCCTGCAGGTGCGGCCTTTCACTTTCCTGCACCCCCCAATGTGGTGCACAAGATCCAGCAGTGGCCTTGGTCTGCACCCCAACCCTTGGTAGGAACTCTGACCATGGGGTGTTCTCACTGCTGGCAGCAGACACTGCCTGGGAAAACAGGCTGCTGACTTCAGGCAGTGCAGTGAGTTAGAAGAACTGAGCTGAAAAGTGAAACCACTGAACAGAATTAGTTCTGTTCTCACTCAAACCAGGACAAATGGCAAGAAAAATATTATGAGATTCTTAGCTGATCTTATCCCCCCAAGTTGAGAATAAAGTCCCTTTCTCTACAGATGAGCAAACCTCAGTCCAAAACAGGGAATGCATTTCTGCATAAATGTGGCTTAATGGATAAGAGAATGTAACATTTTATGTGTGATTCAGCATTCTGGTTCCCAAAAGGTTATTCAGCTAGTCTAAAATATAATATGCTTGGAACAATGACAGCACCCCTTCTGTTATATTGTAGAAACTTTTGCTGTATTTTGTTAAGGATCAGTGAAAAATGAAACATTACTCCTTAATCCCTGAAGTGCCATCTAGCAGAGTAGTTGAAATGCACAAGGAATAGCTGTGAAGAAGAAAATAATGGACTGGCTGTTTAGTCCAACAGAAAGTCTTAGATATAGCAACTCCTGTTTTGCTATGAATAGCAATTTCTCTGTAGCCTTTTCATTTTGCATTGATGTAGGTCAGTAAAGCAGCAAAATGTTGTACACAGCCAGAAGTCAAAGATGATGGTTAGTTATATACATAAACAGAAAAAGGTTGCTTTCTATCTTTGCACTTGTAAATTATGAAATGTTTGCATTGAGATCAGCCTTAGTGTCTGGAAGCAGAATACCCGCAGTTCTTGAGGCCATTCTATTGGAAGGGAAAGGTATCATCTGTATAGTGATCATGAACACCTCTAGTATCTGGCTTTTGAATTCACTGGCAAAGAACTAAGCAGATTCCACCAGGCTATTGGTCCTTACAGCGTGCATGCAGCTGTTGCATTTGAGGAAGAATTTTCAGTTCTGCAGTGGCAATAGGGTAGATGGTTCCTGCTAGGACTGTCTTGGGGATTGGCATGTATGGTTGTCCGAAAATTGTACCTGAACTAGCAAATATAAGCCTTCTTTCAAAAACTGCTGAGATCTACAATGTACTGTAAGATATTGACAGAGGCAGAACTTTAAGACGGGTTGCATTTCAGGAATACATTAGAAACGTAAGATCTAATGATTTATTTCCCTCCACTCCCCCAGCATTAGCATTCCTAAATCACTTATGTGCTTAAAATTCTCCTCATCATCCTGTATGTGGAGTTAAAACACTACTGTACCTTATGCTGCTGCCACAATTATCAAACCTTGGGACAGAGGAGGAAGTCAACATTAAATGCTTGCTTGGTCTTCCTCTTGGGAAGAGGTATGGGCCCTACAGAGCTACTACTAGTGCAGGTCAGCGTATAGGGGAGTTGGCATCAGCTTAATAAATTGACTAATGTGATCTCCCTTCTGGCTCAAGAGGACTGTGGTCTGGAAAACCAGGCATCCAGATCATGCTTAAAAGTCAATTTTGAGCCTGTGCCAGATAATTAGCATTCAAAAGGTAATGCCTTATTCTCACAAACTAAGAGTATTGTGTATTGTTCTGCCACTTTTTTACTAAGACTGTAGATCTCATGGAAAGGTAAACCAATATCATACCATGCTGTTGACTGGGCTGTGGTATGCCCTATATTTAGAACGGATGCCACAGTATGGTATTTGTGCTGTATCCTGGCCAATGTTAACTTTTAATGATGCTGTCTGTGCTTCACTGTTGCTCTTTCAGATGCTTTTAAAACAAGTAAAAGAAATTCAAAGTAGGACCCGATAAAATTAGTTGCAATGTCTTTGACACAGTGCCCATTACCAAGGTGTTTGTGGAGTTGTGTAACTCAAGACACAGAGATGGAAGAGACTGTAAAACTCTAGAGAGTTAACTCAGCTAAGGGAGACCCTGGCAAGGAGATAAATAAAAAGTAATCAACAGTGAGCTTTGCTTTTAAACAGAAAAGGAAAACCACAAAACCTCTGTGCCCCAAACAGAGGCATGCTGGAGGGCAGATGGACCTTGTGGCTTTATGATTTTGGGGCAAACAGCTCTTATTAAAGACAATGTTGGATTGCTTCCAAGTGATACCACTGAGGAATGTAATGTGTAGAAACTTCTATGTCTCTCCAATTGTTATCTTCAGTCTGTTTCCTTCTTTGTCTGATTTGAGAGAGTGGTCAGCAGGTGACAAAGCTGAAGGTGTCTCTGCTAGTTTCCATAGCAGAGTTTTGCTGCTTGTGCTGTGCAAAAAAAAACCTAGGAGAGCAGTGAATCCAGCCCAGGGTATCCATCATGATGATGAGGGCTGAGGAGGTCTCATTTTTCAGTGTGATCCATGTGAGACAACAAATACTGGAGTCCTGCGTTGTGTTACAGCAGCATTAGGAGGTTTTGACTGAGCATATAGCTTGTCCACAGTCTTGCCGCATTAGCAGATGTGATCTACCTCAAGGCACATAAAGTCTTAAAACCAACATAGTAGCTGACTTGACTAGGTCTCCACCCAAATACCCAGACACAAACTCTTCCAAGAAGGAAACCCAACATTCCCAGGCTTTGCCAAGATCTAAGTGCCCTGCTGAAGGCTTGCAGAATACTTCTGGATATACAGCTGTTTACTGTTCCGAGACCAGACTTTAAAATGCTTTGAGTTGGAAAGTCGTGGAAGACCAAGGTGTGCTCCAAATGAGAGTATTGACTGAATAATTAATTGTTATTATGATTTATTACTCGATGAAAGCCCTGCTGAACTTTATGTATAATGCTTGTTTGTATGCAATTTTTTTAGTACTTTGATACTATAGGTAGACAGACTTGGAAATGTGGGTTTGTGTATGGTGTCCTGCAAGTGTGCTGTTATTACATCAGATTTTGGGGTTATCCGGCATTGATTAAAATATTATAACTTATTAGATGGATAATTAATAAGCAAGCTGATTGGGTTGACCACCATTTTAGAAAAAGATGTAACATGAGAGGGGAAACATCTCCAGAGTCTTGTCCAGCTGCTGGTTTGAACTTTCAGTGGTGCATACAACTGCAAACAATAGTTAAGACTGATAACTTTTTGCAGGCACTGAAGGATCATCCCATGAGTTGCTTACCAGAGAGGAGGAATGTTATATTGATGGAATCCTAATACAGACACAGGGTTGCAGTGGGCCAATGCTGGACAACTCTTCAGCTGTTTGTGCTCTTTCTTGCTTTATGGGTGGTCTAAATCTACTGTTAGTGTAGCATAGTGGTAGCTATTATTATATTTTGTCATGTAGATCTTGATGTAGATGAGAGAACCAAAGGAAAAGGACTTCTAATGCTTGCCAGCAAACTAAAGATGCTTGTACAACTTAGCCTGTCACAACAGATGTATACTGAAGAAAAAGAGGTGTAAAATGCTAATCAAAGCTCTGGTCAGGAGTGTTCTTAACTGGTTAGCAAAAAATATACTTTTTCGGCTGTTTTTATTTTTATTTGCTGAACAGAGTGAATAACTACAAGTTTTTGGGGCTGGGAGGAAAAAGAAACTAATTCTGTTCTCTGTAGATAGTATTTATCTGATTTTCATCTGATTTGCTGTGCTCTACCAGACTTCTGGCTTCAAAGGGAATAGAAGGACTATGCACCTTGCAAAAGCAAACCCTTCAATGACACAGGTTACACAGAAAAAAACCCCTATGTGATCTGCAGGAGTATGAAAGCAGAACTTAACTTGGGATCATTGCCACAAAATCTCATTGTCGATGTGTTGTTTGTATAATTGCCTTCCCTTACTATATCTCCAAGACAAATTGCTTTAGTATCTCTGCTCATAGGCAAGGAATTGTTGAAGTGTCACTACTCTGTTTGAGGTCTTCACCACCTTGTAAGTAGAACTTATAAATAAGGAGAATCTCTCAAAAAGCAGAATTGAACTTCTTTATGCTTCTTACTTCTGTCTTGTAATAATGACACATTCATTATGCCAGTAGTTTGGTGAGCCCTGGACACCAGGAGATTAAATGCTTAAATAATTTTTGAGCAAGTGGCTAAAGCTCACATAAAATGTTCTTGAGATGGAGTTATGCTGACTAGCTTTGACCATGTGAAACTTTAAATTGTACCATGGTCTGCTAGGAAATGAAAACTAAGGGAATTGATAAAATTTGGAAAGGATATGGGATACCAACAACAAGCAAGCATTTCCTGTTACCTTATATCCTATTAGTGGTGAAATATAAGCTGCTGTTTAAAAAATAATTTACAGTAGGTCAGCAGATCACATGTAGCTACTACAGATAGATTCAGTGCTGCTTAACAGTAGATGATGAGGAAAAGTGAACTTCAGAAATCCCCGGGCTCCTTTCTTAAGCATTTAGACAGCTGAGTTACTGGACCTGTGCTAGAGGCTGTCTGTGCATCAGGCCCAAGTGGGTGAAAAATTATTTCCACTTCCAAGAAAATACACACTGCATGGCTCTGTGTGGGTTTTTTTCTGTACCAGGAAAATATGAATTATCATTAACATAAATGCTTTGATTAAGCTTTGTGGATGGTATCTAAATTATGCTGCCTTGTTAGATTCAGTGGGCAGCTCTGGCAATGAGACTGATGGGAGATTTCCTCTGAGAGGCCTGAGGCCTTGAAAACCAAGTGACTCTTGGCAGGACATCCAGTACAAGGCTTCATGGACTTTTGTATTTTTGAAAGCTAATGAAAGAAATGAGCCTAGGAACAGCCCCAAGGACCTTGTCACTTTTTGTATTTGATTTGCCAGAAATTGAAGTTGTAAATGTTGATCCTGGATCAACACATAAGAAAAGATGTTTAGTTGAGTGAGAAGACAATGACGTCTCAGCCTAGGTGATTTGATTTGGGGGATGCTGGTGGTTGTATATTAATCTGCTTCTCGTGGCCAGCAGTGATAGAGCAATGTGTGTGCTTCCCATTAGCATTTGTTGTTACACAAGAAGACAAATTGCTTCTTTGGCAAGTGACATGGGTTCTTTTCCAAAGACAAAAGGTTGTTCTATGTCAAAACTGAGACATGCGTTGTTCCTCTTTTTTGTTTCCCCCCCTCATATGTAAAAAATTATAACTCCTGATTTTATGTTGTACATGGTCATTTCTTGCCCTGGGATTTGACATGGAAGGCCTTGTAAAACTGGACAGTTAAAACAAGACTGTATTATACAGGCTTGTTTCTTTGCCTCTCTTAGGAGGATCATGATGGTCTATTGAAAGTTTTGTACCAAAACTTGTGCAGTTCATCCTCTAATATGTGGTTTAAAGAATGAATAACAAGGTGAGAGAAATCGCCTTTCACACAAAGTTATGCAGAGTCAAAATTAAAGCTGTCAGTGAAAAAAGGTGCGGAGTGATCTCATGACAATGCCTGACAAAGTAAACTAAAAGAGAAATAGGAGGTTTTCTGCTACTGATTGCTATTCTGCAGTTTATTCCAAACAGGTCTTTTATCCCTTCCCTAAGGAGCCAGTTCTGAAGAAAAGATGCTAGTATAGTTTTTAGCATCTCTTACACCTGATTCTCTTTGATCTTGAGCAGAGTTCCCAAGATATAGCTCTTCTGGTGGAAAGTGAGAAGGACTTTCCAGGCTTGAAGCTGGCAACAAAGCATACACCAGGATGCTGACACAAAGTATTATCAGCTGCCCTATCATTCAGGTCCCATGCCTTCCCACAAGCTTTAAGGGCTAATATTTGCTGTGGCTTGAAATGTGTCTTGTGGGAATTTATGGTTGATATCTTTGCTGCTGTCAGTACTGTTGTCTTGTGTCTGTTGTTAAGGCCAACATCAGCATGGAAAAGGTGGGGTCAGCCATAATTATTCCTTTTCAGGAGATAAAGCATTTAATGCTAGCATTGGAAGGAGGAGAAGACAGGAGTGTTTGGCAGCACTGCCATTGCTGATGATTGTGCTGTCTGTCCAGCCAACACAAGCTCATGTAGTTGGGGCAAGTGTGTGCATATCGAAGTGGTTCAAAGTCTGCTGTGTGTCAAGAGAGCTCTCAAGGCCTGGAACAGGAGCCATGGTATTTGTGTGTTCCTTCATGTGCAATCTAACCTTTGTTGGAATTGGACGTGCATTGTTATGTCTTGTTTTGGCTTGCTTTCTTCATCAGTTGGTACCAGTATGTTTAAACAGAATCAAATGTTACTGGTTTTTTTTGTTTGTTTGTTTTTTTTTTTTTTTAGTGCTAGAGCCTTGTCTTGCTGCAGATTTTGCTAATGTCACTTTCTCTGGCTGATTGCTGTTGAGGCTTCTGACCAGCTGCTGATAGACACAAATCTCTGCATGATTTGTTACAATGGCTGGACTTAATTCAGAGCAGAAATAGATCTCAAAGAATTGTTGTTTCCCCTTGTTCCTATTAAAGCATGTAGAGCTTCAAATGCCCAAGAGCACGTATGGCTGCTAACTGAACAACATCCTGTTTGGATCCCCCCTCCTTGCTATTGATTACAAACCCTGTGACTGCTGCTACTGTGGTATGTTTCCTCCCTGCTCCATCCACTCCAGGCTGCTGCTGGTGGTCTCCAGCTTCATACTTTCTTCATCAAAGTCTGAAATGTCCGTGTTGCAGATGGTGTTAATAATAACAATTGTCTCCAACAGTGCTAATGGCCATGGGTTTCCTTTTATCCATCTCAAAAGTTAGAAACCCTCTTCTAGCAACAACCACCCCTTTTTCAGGCAGCTTGATGGGGTGGTTTTGGCTTATGTAGGAATACCAGCAGGCATACCGATGATGAAACAGTTTTAATTGCAGTACCCCATGGACTCCCCATTCCCACTCCCCCCTCACTGCTAGCTATTGAACGAGACACAGCCATAGAGCAAGGTCTTAAGCTATGGATACAGGACTAGCCCATTGATCATGTTGGCCCATCTAATATGAGCTCAAAAACTTGTTTAGAAATTTTGTTTGAAACATAAAGGTATTTCTAGGCTTTTTATGTGGTGCAGGGAAAACCCTGAAAACAAATGGAAACTTTCAAATGCAGCCTTTTTTTCAAGTGAAGGTCACATGTTGACTTAGGAACAAACTTTTCCATTTTCATCCTTTTTTATTGTTATTCTGTTTCTTTGACCTATTCAATCTTTCTAAAACACATCATCTCTTTTTCCAGTGTGTGAAAATAAAGACTGGAAGGATGGGGAAAGTTGCTGGCCCTTTCAGGAACAACAGCAGGTTTTGAGAATAATAAAACTCCTGTGATAAAGGAGGCCAATAATAGCCTCCAAGTCACAGACTACTCCAACTCTGCTGGTAAATGTGACATTCCTCTGTGCTGGTTCTGGCTCAGTGTGCAGCACTACAGGGCATTCCCCTAGGCAATACTTTCAGCCCCCAAGCATTATGGGAAAACATGAGATAGTCTTTGGAGTTGTTTCATAGAAAATTGGGCCAGGAGTCAGCTGACCAATATCTTATTTTAGGCTTTTTCCTCTGCTCTTCTGGATGTTCATATGGATTGTTTTTCCATCTACTCTTGTCCACACTTCCTTCAATTCTGCTTGATTTCAGTTTCATCTGCTTTCTGATTTACTTTCTTAGGCTACTCTGCTGGACACAGGTGTAGGTATTCAGGTGATACCAAGATGGTATCACAGACTGAACACAAGAACTTGAGAGTACAATGACCAAAGCATACTGGAGGAAAAAACAAAACCAAAACCAAACCAAAAAAAACAAAACAAATACATAATAATAATAAAAACCTCACAAAAAACCCTGAAACCAAACAACATCAAAAACCCCAGAAACCACCTTTATGTTCTGATTTTCACAGTATCATGTCCCTGCTTCAGATTTTATGGGACTTATGTCTTACAGGAGAGGATATTTTTTTTAAATTAGGTAAAAGAAATAACATTTGATTATTTATGTAACATTTGAACTGCTGGAAGGTAAACATTACAGGTGTCAGCCTTAAGGGGAGACCTTTC